>JARLTB010000442.1:12422500-12592500 GCA_030141615.1 Unio pictorum
ATACATCGTAGCGATATGACTGAAAATTTTTAAAGCTACGTTAAAAATCCAAATCACACATCCACACACCCACACCCCCCACACACCCACACACACACTAGTTTATGACTAGCCCTTAGCGTGGATATCATCCGATAACATGTATCGTATGTTATGTATCAGCTTTGCAAAGTGTTCGAAGCACTTAGAAATTAATACAATTAAGTTATGTTTTAGACATTGGTCTAATCACTCGGGACTCTGGGGAAAACAGCCGACTATGATATAATATTGAAAGGTCAATGTGGAAATGCTTGATTAGAATACACATGTCAATAGTGTAAATTAATTTGTTTCTGTGTTTTTTTAATGTTCTTGTCTCGTTTGTAGGAGTGGATACCGGACTATCGTTTAGCGGGAGAATGACAGAATGGTAGTGGGCGGTGTAAGCATTACATTGAGTATGTGGTATGGAACACACGGTGGGAGCGTATTGAGCGGATCGTCATGAAGCTCCTGCAGTAATTCCAGCGCATATTTTTAACCATCTAACTGTAACGAAAACTTAAGAGCAGGAAAAGTTGATATTGTTTCGCGTTCTTTTGGGGGTGGGTGGGAGGTGGGGTTGGGTTGGCTTGTTGTGGAATACTTCCAGCTCGCTCGCCCACATTAGCCCCTGATTTTGTTTAATTATCGTTTGTACCTTTATGCCATTGGAAAAGGAATTGCTTGGTTAGTTTCATGCCAGAATCGGTAACTGCCTTAGTACGCTTGTGCAGTTTTCACACTCGGGGTTTGCTCTGTTGTTTGTCAGTTTTTCTTTCATATATACTGTAAATTGAAGTAAAGTATGAGTTTAAAAGTTCCAGTATATTAAGTGGGTTTGCATTAGAACACCGCTGATAGTACATCACTCTCTCCCACCAAACATAACAAAGACATAAAACCGCTTCATATTCACAAGCCAATGTATTGTATTACAAACACAACATAAAAAGACAGAAAGAGAAGAAGAAGCACATTGAACTGCTTCATTACAGAGAAATTTTTAATCTTGTTTTAGTACTAATTGATGTATTGATCTGATAATGTGCTAATTATTTTAAGTATACTACCCGTCGTTGTGTTCGAATTAGCTAATCAGTGACATCGTTCATAGCATTATTCATAGCAAAAGACTAGTATAACGGACATTATTCATAATTAAAGACAGATAAGAGGGATATTATTTATAGCGAAAGACTAGTATAACGGACATTATTCATATGACAGGTAATACGGACATTATTCATTATTAAAGACAGATAAGAGGGACATTATTCATAATTAAAGACAGGTAAGAATGACATTATTCATAGCAAACGACTAGTATAACGGGCATCGTTCATACTTAAGGACAGGTAAGAGGGACATTGTTCATAATTAAGGACAGGTAAGAATGACATTATTCATAGCGAAAGACTAGTATAACGGACATTATTCATAATTAAAGACAGGTAAGAGGGACGTTATTCATAAATAAAGACAGGTAAGAGTGACATTATTCATAGGGAAAGACTTGTATAAGGGACACTATTCATAATTAAGGACAGGTAAAAGGGGCATTACTCATAGCGAAAGACTTGTATAACGGACATTATTCATAACTAAAGACAGGTTAGAGGGACAGGGTTCATAATTAAGGACAGGTAAGAATGACATTATTCATAGCGAACGACTAGTATAACGGACATTATTCATAATTAAGGACAGGTAAGAATGACATTATTCATACCGAAAGACTAGTATAACGGACAATATTCATAAGACAGGTAAGAGGGACATTATACATAATTAAAGACAGGTAAAAGGGACATTATTCGTAATTAAGGACAGATAAGAATGACATTATTCATAGCGATCGACTAGTATAACGGACATTATTCATAATTAAAGACAGGTAAGATGGACATTATTCGTAATTAAAGACAGGTAAGAATGACATTATTGATAGCGAAGGACTAATATAACGGACATTATTCATAAGACAGGTAAGAGGGACATTATTCATAATTAAAAACAGGTAAAAATGACACTATTCATAACAACATGATAGACATCAATATACTAATAATATTGACATTATTTAAAGAAAAGATCAGTAATATCGACATTATAAGGCTATAAATACGGATATAATCTATAGCAAAAGCTAGCAAGAGGGGCATTATTCATAGCAATAGGCTAGTAATACGGACATTGATAGCAACATAATAGTAATACGGACATTGATAACAACAGGCTAGTAATACGGACATTATTTAAAAGATGGCTAGTAATACGGGCATTATTTAAAATATGGCTAGTAATACGGACATTGATAGCAACATAATAGTAATACGGACATTGATAACAACAGGCTAGGAATACGGACATTATTTAAAACATGGCTAGTAATACAGACATTTTTTTTAAAAAACATGGCTAGTAATACGGAAATTACTTAAAACATGGCTAGTAATACGGACATTGATAGCAACAGGCTAGTAATACGGACATTGAACACAACAGGCTAGTAATACGGGCATTGATAGCAACAGGCTAGTAATACGGACATCATTTAAAACATGGCTAGTAATACTGGCATTATTTAAAGTAAAAACTAGTAAGACGTACATTATTCATAATTAAAGACAGGTAATACGGACATTATTCATAGTACATATTCTTTTCACGATCATAATTATAATAATTATGGCCAAAGGCTTTTAATATCAACATTATTAATGCAAATTACTGTTTTTCCTATTGCGCAGAAATGCAAAAAATGACTATTCTACATATGTGTACAGATTAAAGGGAAACGAACTACTTGCGACAAGCAAAATTTATTGAATTTAAAATGTGTAGAACAGGTAGCTTTTGCCAAAGGTATTTTTAATATTTTCTAGTAATCATTTGAATTTAATTGAATAAAATTTGATTTCATATGAAAAAATTACAAGTCTCAGAGAGAGAGAGAGAGAGAGAGAGAGAGAGAGAGAGAGAGAGAGAGAGAGAGAGAGAGAGTACTTGATGCTTGGTTTATGGATCTGCAGTTTCCAATATCGTGTAAAGTGGACTTTTAAAATGTCCTTGTCTGTTTGGGTTTTCGACTCAGAAAAGTAATTAGTGTTTACATCGAATCATCATTTATAGTCTTCAATTGCTGAAAGACTTTTTCCTTTTGAAGGTCAACAGAGCACCAGTAATTGTTGTGTTTACCTGTTCGTCAGCATGAAGCAATATCGACCATACGATACGAAATCCAAATGTAAATGGTTGCAAATTATAGCAAAATAAATCCCTTTAAAGAAAAAACACCAAGTTTCGGTAAAATATATATATAGACAGTATTTATGTATAGCAAAATCTGCACAAGCAGGAATTTTTCTACGTTTGGGGTTTTGCATCGCGTAAATAAATAAATTTCTTGAGAAATTCTAAATCCAGTTAATTAATTTACTCGAGCAGCTATATTCTGCTATGGTAATACTTCCTACTGTACAAACTGGAGATAAAATGCCTTCTGATCCTACCTTACAGGTACATTTGTTCGAAAATGTACATGTTTTGGAAAGCAGAGCCACGTGTTAAAAGTGTAAAAGCATCGGCATACGTGAACATTTCTGTAGTATCGAGACCGGTATAGGTGTAAAATATTTATGACAAATATATCGACAGTCAAGTATTTCAGGAATGACTGGACCAAGGTTGCTGTTCATAAAATGATGGCTTCGATTTCCATAATAAACGACGAAATAAACATACACAGTAAACATAGAGTGTATAAATTTCATCTTTCGGCTAATGTTCACAGCTCATAGTCTTTCATTTCCATAAGTCTGCTTAACCCCTTAGTTAATCTTAACCTTAGTCCGTCAACTCTGCATATTTGTACACTAACATATTGACTACACCCTAGCTTTGCTTTCTGATTTTAAAAGACCGTAATGAAAGACTCTAAGAGACCGAGATACAGAACCTATATCATCACTGATGTATGCGATACAACTCATAACTCCGACGTAATGATATTGTTCATATTACTTCGAACACACGAGATTGGCTTAGAAATAGAACATGTGTAAAGATACATTCTGAAACTATCTCTTCTTGAGTAATGGCTCTAGTTAACCTATTAAAACGTCATTTATTTAAACCTATGAGAAAGGTTATATATATATATATATATATATATATATATATATATATATATATATATATATATATATATATATATATATATATATATATTCCAGTACAACACGTCAACAATATTAGGACCTTCATTATGACAGACTCCATTTCATTATTGCCGCGTTTAATATTTTAAAAGTAGTAATACTAATATTTCATTTGCGTCGTTTGAACATTTATATTAAGTAAATCGGACATTTAACTTGTACAAATTTAAATATGATTGATTGTTGGTTGAACTTAATAGCACTTTCATACATTTATTTGGTATTGTCATGCAGAGGAAATAAAACAGTGACATGGCATGTCTTTTGTGAATATTGAAACCATGGGTCAGTGGCTGTTTCAATAATGTGTTGGCTCGGCGCGAAATGAGGACACTGGATAAATATCACTGAATGAATTCTGTGAAATATATTAGCAAAATACTGGATTGTTTTCAAAATCAAATTTATTTGTAAGTAATCTGCTTCTATTATAATGTTTCAAACAACTCCAAAATGTTCTGGTCCCAACCCGCTAGATTGAGGGTCAGTGCGATCGCATCTTTCGCACCTAGTTAAGGTCGCTACTGCCTGGGTAATGTTGAATGGGCTCTCCTTCGATAAAGAGTCTGATCCAGTAAGATCTAAGGTCTAAATGGACAGTGATTTTGGCCAATTTTCTTCTGACGATGACCTATTTCAGAAAAATGGTAATAATATTACATTAAAGACACATATAAAAACGAACTAATCATTTTTGTTGAAAAGATGATTGTAAGATTTTGATTGAGGTATTAAGGTTAATTTCTTATGAGAATTATTACTTAAACTAGTGGCTTTTATATTGAACCCACACTACTACCAACCTTTCCTTTTTACATTCATTTTCTTTTTACAGAAAATAACTTTTTTGAATAGTTTCCTGTGAAAAGGCATCTAGAAGAATCAGTATATGTCTTATGCATGAATAAAGTTCACTAGTGCTTTAACAAGTTAGCATAATTTCCATCACCCTTCAACCATCTAGATTTACAGATATTTATATCTGTAGAGGACACACGTAAATACATAGCCCAAGTCGACTGCTCATTTACAGCCCAATGCAGATCTAACCATGACAGGCAATTACCAACAATCCAACCCGTTTTATGTCTAACTCAAAGTAAATATAAACCACATTACAGATTTAGCTTATGTGTGAATCTATAAATGCTGGGATTGTGATAATTCGGCTCACGCCTTCTACCTTAAAAATTGGGGAAGTGTCTCAATATTCGAAACTATCCAGCGACACCTTAAGAATTTAGATTCCAGTCAGATTAGGGGAGATGCTTCTCAGTTTCAAAATTTTGGGCAATTCTGAGTACAACGCAAACTCAGCATGTGTAAAATTCACAATCGTCTGTTTCTTATGATGTATGGCATTTGTCAATGATCGGGAGCCATGCTATAGAGCAACAACTATGAGACACCTTTATACTTTCATTTTACTTTCCACACATATACTTACAATTTCCTTGTAACAAGTCAATGTCATCATTTTTCATAGCTAATATATCCTGTAGTATTAGTACTTAGTGATATCAGTGATATCTCCCAGGAAAAATAGTATTATTTATGAAATCTCAAAATGTAGCGAATGAAAGATATACAAGAAGCCAAGCCGATTCTGTTGCAACAAAACTGCAAAAATGTGCATGCTAAATATGAACGATGCACAGTATATATGAACTGACCAGAACTCTTTCACTGATTTCATGAAGGTCAAATCTATACCTGAACAGAGAAATTTGAGGTAAACTGTAATTGAGGCATTTCATCAGTTAATACAAAATGTATGGGCTAATCTTTGTAAACTGAACAACATATTTGGTAAACTTAAACATTGAAATTCTATACCCAGATTCATGCAACCTGTTGATGAGACACGATGCATTGATAATGCATTTTAAGAATACATAGAAGGTCACCGCTGTATCATTTTCACACTGGCCAGTACACATTGTTGCTAAAGCTGTTGCTATTCAGAGAATTTTGATTTGCAAGTGATTGTAATCTACATAGAATCAAATCCAAAACAAACAGAAAATAACGCAAAGTTGCAAAGGGGTGGAAGAAAAAAAAAACAATATGAAAAGGGACATCCATTTCACAAAACTAAAAAACCTGCAATGAATAGGATGCAGATATTGAGCTAATTCGCCTCGAATCCTTTAATAATTTTGGTAAAACTCGGATTGTAAGGGAAATAACTCTTTCTGGTAATAGTACTTTCATGATCGAATTGCTACCCATGAATAGTTCTGGAAATATGCTTGTCTGTCTGAATTTGAAGTGAAAGCTGTTTTGTTTTGTAACGTTATTATTTCCAGTATTTTTAATATGTTCATTTACCTTTACGTTTGATAGGTATTTGTTCACACGACACACATGCATTGCAGCAACGAGACAGAACGAGTCTACTTGATAATGGAACTGTTCCAGCAATGGAATGATGCATGTCAGAGCAATGGTATTAAAGCTAACAACAAAAATAACACATCAAGCTGTTAACGATGTAATCTGGAGATTTTAGATCAAATGTGGGATTTTTAAATGAAAACTTCTATGATGAGTAAGGGATCAAACTCTATTAGTCTTTGATTAAAAATCGGTATATATATATATATATATATATATATATATATATATATATATATATATATATATATAAGCAAAGGTATCACTTCGGAGGTAAAACCTACCTAGAAGAGGGCAAACTATCTTACTAATATGTGGAGCTATGGTATTTCATTATCTTAGCTAACAGTTCCACACGTAAGAAATATGATAATAAAAGCAAAAACCTTAACATCTATTTTAGTCATATAAACTAACACGCTATCAAATCTATTTAAGTCAGATAAACTTACACGCTATCAACTATGGCATGTAGTGTAAATGATGTCGCCGAAAAGATGCACTAGGAATATATATATAAAACTAAAATGTTAACATCTACGCATCCTTTGAATACAGTTGCTTTAGAAATAAGTTGATATGATACGTTACGTCAATAATGCAGCCAGTCAACCGAAGTGGAGACACTGCACTAAGTAGAAATAAGTCTAGACTGAATTTAAGATTCTTTTTAGTCGTCTCTATGATACAATAATCTTCGTCATGGCTTGGAATAGGATACAATACTTTTCGTCATGACTTGGAATAGGAGACGATACTATTCGTCATGGCTTGGAATAGGAGACGATACTATTCGTCATGGCTTGGAATAGGATACAATACTCTTCGTCATGGCTTGGAATAAAATACAATGCTTTTCGGCGTGGCTTGGAATAGGAGACAATACCCTGCTTTGTGGTCTCTAAGAGACGATACTCTTCGTTGTCGTTTCTAGGATACAACACTCTTCGTTATGGCTTGGAATAGGATACAATACTCTTCGTTATGGCTTGGAATAGGATACAATACTCTTCGTTATGGCTTGGAATAGGATACAATACTCTTCGGCGTGGCTTGGAATAGGATACAATACTCTTCGGCGTGGCTTGGAATAGGATACAATACTCTTCGGCGTGGCTTGGAATAGGATACAATACTCTTCGGCGTGGCTTGGAATAGGATACAATACTCTTCGGCGTGGCTTGGAATAGAAGACTATACCCTGCATTGTCGTCTCTAGAAAACGATACTCTTCGTTGTCGTCTCTAGGATACAATACTCTTCGTCGTCGCTTGGAATAGGATACAGTACATGGCTTATAATTGGATACAATACTCTTCGTCATGGCTTGGAAACCATCAAGATGCTCACCCTTTATTATTACATAGAGTGTCAGCACCTGACACACGAAAAGCCTAGTTATTTATAGCACAAGCATTTATCGTGTATAGATTAGGTATTAGTGCTTAACTCCTTCACGTTTCGATAGATAGTTTAGTCTTATGAAAAGAACAAGCTCCTCAATCATGGTTACAACGTGTTCAAGTGGACAGATCCCTCATGATCCTCACACCCATTGACCTTCATCGAATTAATGTCACTGTTCATTACATTATCCGGGTTAAACCAACCCAGCGAGTTCAACGGTTCACCATAACAACTAAGGTTACAATTACTGCGCCCTGTAGTATGCGAGACACGTTTCATTGTCCTTACAGTGATAAACATTATGCGTACATGCACATGAACATCGTTCAAAATTAAATCTTTCTTTCATAATTACTACTGTACTACATCATTATTATAATAAGAAAAATAATAATCGCACTAGATTACACAAACCATTACGCTTCACATGCTGTAATGCATATAACATATAATTGAATATAACTTCATCGTCCAGCTATAAAATGTATAATCTGAAACAGACTATATACTATCCAATAACATATGACGCACGTCTGACGTCTAAAAAGTTAAAATAAATTCTCAACGCATTCAGTTTCTTATACAATTTGGTGAAATCGAACCAAGGTCAATACAGAGTAAAGATTTACATTTTGGTATATTGTTAAGTTTACACTTTGTTAACAAGGCCCTAGTGCATTGTTGGAGCTTTTTATAAGCTCCTTATTTTCTGGATAAGGTGTAAGCTACATTACATTTAGTCCTAAGTTAGATCTTCTGATCTATTTTTAAATTTCAGCTTTGACCAATTGTATTTTTCAAATCCTAAATGGAGTTTTATAATTTATACTAAATTTTACTTGTATTCACTGATTTTCCTCAGTAGTGTCACATGTTATGGGTTGTGTACTTTGTCTTGTTAATCGCGTTTTTGTTGTTTGTAAAGTCGGTATAACGTATCTTTTCGATACGTATCATATTTATCATTTTTATCTTATGTCATGTTATGGTATGTTATGTTACGTTATGTTACGTTATGTTACGTTACGTTATGTTATGTTATGTTATGTTATGTTATGTTATGTTATGTTATGTCATGTTATATTATGTTATGTTATTTCATCGTATCTTATCTTATCCTGCTTTTTCTTGTCTTGTCTTGTCTTGCCTTTCCTTGCCTTCCCTTGCCATCCCATCCCATCACATCATCTAATCTCATCGGACTCGTCTAATCTCATCTCATTTCATCTCAACGCATCTAATAATAATAATAATAATAATAATAATAATAATAATAATAATAATAATAATGATGAGGACTTTATATAGCACCTAATCTTTTGAAGCTCTAAGCGATTTACACCATCAATAATGATATGACTACACTACAGAACAACAAATGACAAAAACAATGAAATTGGAAGACATAAAAACATGCTGAAAACATGCAAGATACAAAACACGATTAGGTCTGTAAGTTTGTCCCTGCAGACGAAACGGGTGAGTTTTAAGAGCACTCTTAAAAGGGACCACTGTGTCTTTGTGTCTAATTTCAATGGGCAATTCGTTCCACGTGGCCAGGCCCTGAATTGCAAACGAACGTTGTCCATATGACATCGCTTTCACTTTGGGAACAATGAGTATACGATTATCAGAAGAAGAGCGTAAGGATCTAGCTGGTGTATACACATGGGTGAGGCTGGATAGGTATGTTGGACTGTAATCTGTCATTGAAACATAGCACAGAGAACAAATTTTTTGTTTGATTCTATATCGAATCTTAACCAGTATAGGATACTGAGCAGTGGTGAGGTGTGCTCTGATCGAGGTATTCTAAAGATCTCAACTCATCCATGAGACTGAAAAATCTACCTGTTTTGCTAACCTTACTTTTTCTATCTCAGTCTGGTTATCTCTGACAGATCGTCTGAGACATGGCGTCCATGCTAGGAACGTGGCTAACCCACTTTTAACTGACAATATTTATATAGATTAAAGACTTGATCCTACTGAAATTGAAAGGCCTGGCTTATACCCTGATTGTGCAGTTACTAGAGATCTGGCAAAGAAAGTTCTTGAGAATGATGTTGAAAAAAATTACTCTTTTAGTTTACACATTTATTGGTCAGACTTTTAATGAGGTCAGGTTTGCTCCTATAACGGACCAATGAAGAGGTCTTGATCAGAAGTATACTCTTGTGGCAAATCATTCTCTTAATTATAATCAGGATAATCAACGTCAATCTGAATCTCTATCACAGGAAAACAAATTATGTTTGTTTCAGAAGGCTATTATTGAAACAGAAGCCACACAACTTTGTTTTGTGAAACAGGGATCTATCTGAGAAAATGGAGGTCACCTGAGGAACTCTTTTGATAAGAGGTCAGCAAGCTATCAAATTGTCGTTATAAAGCATATCGAAATGAAATTGTAAGTTGAACCCACATAATCCGTTGACTGGTAATTTATGAGTCAGTAAGACTTATCACATGATCTTAAATAAGTTGTATTGGGTCGAAATTAAAATGGATGTTTCTTAATGCAGTAGATCTGGCCATATTTGTCAAGCGGTAGTCAAAGCAAATGAGGCATATGCAAACTAAGACTACAACAAAAGCTCTGGTAAAGAACGTCACATTTTGTCCTTCTCAGAGTTACATAAAATGACTGGGACCATTGAGGCCTGTGTTTCTTGTGTTAATTAAATAGCAACTGTTCTATACCCGGATGATGTAAACAAATATTATGAAATTAGACTGTGATTATTATGGTATGACCATTCTTTGGAAGTCGGAAATATTTGATCATCTGGATATGAAAATGGCGGATCTGATGCCACAAGATAAGAGCGAATTAACGCAGCAATTAAGAGGTAATGTAATGTCTCCCTCTTAGCAAGAGGGTTATTTAATTGGATTTAGCTAAGCTATCTAGGGAACAACCTCCCTAGATATTTTGACCCGGTGTGTGTGTGAAAAGATGGAATACTAAGAGAGAACTGGGCAAGATTATTGGGAACAAATAATGCAATACGAGCCCCCTTAAACAAGAAAAATAACAAATTCAATCAAATAAATTAATAATTGTAATTTCAAATCACATTAATTATTTAACTACAGTGTCTAATTTGGGTTTATGTCATAATCATAACGAGTGGCTAAAACTTCGCAATGTTCAAGACTGATTGCATCACCTTCCTCTCGACCGTGTTATAACGTTTCCTATTTCCTCGATTATATTTATTCAGACTTCCTCACACGTCACTTTCAAGATGTACATACAATTCCTTCACTTAGGTTACTCAGAACACACTAGCTATCCTGACACTGCTTACAGCCTACCGACGGTAGTTCCTGGCCTTGCTTTACAGCGACAGGTTATACATGTTAGCCGTATATCGAAAAGTTACCGTATACACCTACCTGTTCGATTCACTTTTGCATACAATTCATAGATCCTTAACCTACAAGATTATTTAAACACTACGAAAAAATATAATAGGTAATTATCGTTAACTCACGACAAGCAGTATCGTCCTAACAAACAAAGGAAATTATTTCATATGGATTAAATATAACTCCATGAAATCCTACACATATGATCATTTTGATCACATGCAATTAATTCTGCTAATGAACTAATTAAAAGATACATTGCACAGCAACTCTAGCATCAACACGTATCCGTGAAATTGAATAAAGGATACATAATATGGAAACTAGTCATATTAAAGAAATTTGCATGCAACACAACTAAAAACTTAGAATAGTGCTTGAAATTAAGATTGCAGACCTTAATGCTGCTAACGTAAGAACTTGTGCATCAAATACCAAATTCTGTCTTTATCACAAGACAGACACCTGGTCACTTTCTTGTTTAACGAAGACATCGCCATAAGTTTCCTTACGCTTCCTCGGAGCCAAACTTCTCTCACTCAGAAAATTTTGTACACACATTTCGATCGATGTTGCCTCTTTAGATTCACATTATTTCCAAGGTGTACGACATAATTTCATTTTGGCCAAACAGCAGCAGTGGCTTCTAACATATTTCCTCAGACAAACATTTCTTTCGTCCTTCAAAATCTCTGAATAGCGTTATACAACGTTTATCTTTGAATAATGACTATTTGACACGGTCCGGAAGCTCAGCTGTTTTTTTTTCTCAAACCGTGTTGGATATCCGGTCAATTTCATTAGGTCCGAACACGGGAACCTTTAAAGTTTGAAAGTTAACATGAGAGAAATTTACAATAAAGGTCGAAGTGGCCTTTAACAAGGACTTCCCCAGTTGAAATGTGCTAAAATCGTAACGCTCAATACATTCAACGTTATGGTTAAATGCTGATTCAAAATGAGACATTTGACAGAATACGAATACTTGTTTCCAGACATCACATCACGAACAAATAAGATCTACCAATGATGTTGAAATTGTGTACATGTATTTCATAGCTGAGAAACAAGTTCTGTACAGTATGAATTTTCGCAAAAAGGACTGTTTGAAGAAGACGTTAAGTGTTTGTTGGTGAAATAATTGAGTTTGATGGTGAAAGAATTTATTAAACCAAGTAAAGTTATCTGGAGTTCAAAGTGTATTTGAGTGTCGCAACTAAATAATTCTTTACGTATGTGTACTTATTACGAAAAGGTAAACTGTGTTACCAAGATTAATGCCCAATCGATGACTTCATTAATAGAGTTGTAAATGCAAATTATGTCATTGAGCTTGACCTTTTAACGAGATTCTGGCAAATTCACCTTAGGAAGGAGGAAATCGAATTTTAGCATTCATAACTATAGATGGAATCTGCCAATATACATTGGTATTATTTTGTATGAACGGCAATTCTTTTAGTATTCAATGTTTGATGATCATGCAAGCGTCTGGTACACGTATTTGGTGTGCTTACATCATTGACGTCATAATAACGACATCTGGAAAGGTCACTTCGAAAAATTCCAGAAGATATAAGTAAAAGTAACTTTGGCCGCTCTTATGGTACGTGTTGTGAAACAATGTCAATAAAACGTATAGAAGTTAAGGTTAAAGCTAGTGTTGGTTGTGGCTGGATATTATCGTAAAGCTGCTATATTGTCAACTTAATTGCTAGAATACTTTGTTAAATAAAAACATCAACTTCCATTGGTCTAAAAAAATGTCACGATACTTTTCTCAAGTTAAAGGTTATACCTTAGAGTGCACAAGTTCTTTTAGCTCCAGATTTCAATACATTATTTACAACGTATGCAGGTATAAGTGATGTGGGGTTAGTGAAATGTTGGTACAGGAAGCCAACAATGGCGTTGACCATTCATTATGCTATTGGACACAAATTATTAACAAGCATAAGATAATTATTTCCATGATGGAAATCTTTGGTCCTACTACTGGAATTGAAACACTTTGATGTGTATGTTAGTGCAGCTCCTTCTCCCAGTATAGTCCTGAATGATTTCAACCCCCTAATTGAACTTTACAAAGATGAATGTTTCAGTCATACAACACTGATATTAGTCAAATCAATGGAAAAAGAAAATTTGATTAGAGACGTAATTTCAGGTGCATATAAGTACTCTATCGAGAAGTACTAAATTGAATTATTCTGTATAGATTTTGTATCATTAATATTTAATATATTATTTCTATGAACAATTGTTAAAAGTGCTAAAGGAAAGTTTCATGGCATAATTTTTTATGTATCTCCATAATATGTGTAATATTTTAATAACAATAGCTTTTAGAATGGTCATTTACTTAATGATATTCCAATGGTCGTATTTTGTAATGTATAATGCGAAAGTTGTTATGTTCATAAATTTCAAGGTTCATTAGCATTAATAGTTCGCATAAACATCAAGTGATCCAAAGAAGGATACATTTTTGTGTGAATGGAAGTTATGGTATTTTAAAAAAGGCCCCGTAATTTAGTTGGTGTAAAATTAGCTGATATAGGTACTGACAGAGTATTTCGAAATACTAAGAATGATTCGTTCTAATTCTTATATTGTAATGTTGCGATTGAAATTTATCTTTAAACACATTTTTCGAGTGCAATTATGCATTCTGTTTAGTACAGTTGGTTTTGGAAGTTATTCACAGAGTATTGATTAGTTTGCTTAATAAAATCAATAGTTGTCAAATGCAGTGTTCTGACAATAAATAATTCAATGACATTTTGATATATAACAGGTATACAGAATTTAATGTAGCTTCATTCCAAAGGCATTTGGATATATAGCTGTATTGGAATTACAGTGAATTTATTTTCTATTTTTAATTTTCCTATCTTTTTAATGTGTAATATCCAACTAAGTTTTACGCTAAAACCTGGTATCCCTTCCTTGTGTTTATTATATTTGACATGTATTTAACAGAAAAGGACCACTGTGAAATAAAGTCATATCTTAATTGTAATATTGTCAATCAATCTCAGTTTATATCCTATTTTTGTTCATTATACAGGTATTTAGTATTTCTTACAGGGCAAATGTGGGTGTGTTGTTTGCATGTGTGGCTTTACCTTAATTCTTCGCAGTATATTTTAGAACATGTATGGTGGCAAATACGCGGAAATCAACTTGTCTATGCTAATTTAATACAAGCATTTGTTTTTGTATACTTTCTTTTTTCCACTGTCTTTATATGGATTGACGATACTCAACTATTCTATACTATCTATAGGTGTTAAATATCTGACCCCAATTTACGTTGTGAAAATGGACATTCAAGTGTCGGCCACGACAAAAGCCACTATAAAGAATTTTGATTGAAAACTAAAACATAGATTCAGACAACCATTTTAACAGGGCTCAGAAGATTAGAAAATCTTAGTGACTTGGGTTTGGATTCAATCTGCTTATAGGATAGGTTCCGAGCCACACATGGCTAAGTTATACAAGACTTAATTCAATCTATCATATTAGTAAGAAAACAAACACTGTTAAGATAAAAAATATTTTTTTTAAAAACCGAGATCTTCCGCTCCTCCTCTTCGCCGAAAATAAATAAGGCGCTTAGATGTCTGCATCACACTCAGTTTTGGACTGCATTTACTGAAACGAATATTAATTGTATGAGCGCGAAGAATTCTTTACTACGTTATAGAGACATACCTTGTCTAGTGACGCTAAATGGTATAACGGTACGAATTGTACAATAAAAGGTGGGCGTAGCTTAAGATGTAGGGAACATAGCATTCAGAAATAAAGAACAAAACTAGTTGTTACTGGTGCATTATGTAAGAGTTGTATTTTCTGATAGTCTTAAACAAGTTAAGCCTCTTGGAATCTTGTGTGATTGTGCTAATTCATATCTAGATCATAGTTTGTATTTTTATGATTTAAAAAAAAATGTGTTAAACATGTCTGAAAATGTGTCTGCTGTGACTAGATAACTATTACCCCTGTCTAGTTCTAGCAGAGTTATCTCTCGTAAATCTACTGGAGTACCTGGTTTTGTCCTTGTCAAATTGACAGTCTAACATTTTTCTCTGTGACAGTGTGTGACATGCATGCTGAAGTAGCATCTATATTACATGGATAATATATTGGCGAAAATAAAATTCAAACAATAAATGTATATCATTCGTTATCGTTACACCAGAAATAACATTTCAAGAAATAAAAATTCATATTTTCAGTGATTGGTTATGGCAATAAAGAGAAGATTATGAACTATATACCAGCCCTTAATCTTGATGAAAGTGTATGTAGATGTAATTTTATAATTTCTCACAATAAAGTTTATAAGTTTAGAAACAGATCAAGTGATTTTTGTTTGGTTTAGGTATGCGCTATTTTTCTACCTAGATGACGCACATGTTTGTTAATTTCTAATGTAAAAGAAATAACTATTACTGATCAATATTATCTATATTATACATTCCTTTATATGAGATGGTGAAAAACAACACTTCACCTCAAAGTTAGGTGCATTTGAACTGTCCTTGGACCTATGGGGTACTTCCTCCATATATTATCCAACTTAAGGTCATCAGCCTTTTACTACTCATTTTGTCTCCTTTAATTCCTTTATCATAACCTATATAAACTTTTCGATGCACACTTTCTTCATGTTTTAGCTCCATTTTACTCACTATACTTTTTGTTTTTCTTTGGCATGTTCTGTATTTTATTCCCCCAATTTTTCAAACAATCCATCATAATCACATAGAAAACCTGTGATCTACTATAGTTGGTGTCAGACTGGCTTATTGCATCAATTCTATTTACTACAAAAATAAATGAAGCTTTCTCTTTGTGTGACTAATCGGACAGGATTGGTTGACCTTTGTGTGAGGACTGAGGCTTAGCGACCTCTTGTATCTGCATTGCATAGTGTTAAAAGTTTATACTTTGTAATAAGACTGGGTCATGTCCACATGTATCTGATATTATGGTCTGCATCTAGCAAACAAATATAAAATCCTTTATTTTAGGCGAATTGTACCTTTTAATGTAGAAGAGGTACATTCTATTTAGTACATTGACCTTTCACCAAGTTATTACATAATATGATATAAAGTGATGTATCCCGTATCAACCAAGTGAAGTCAAAAAGTACTGATATGAATAAAGCACAACCCATAGTTAAAACAATTAATTGTATTGCCAAAATGTTTTTTTTTGGTATTACAGCACAAATATGACATCAATTAAAATAGTTCAAAAATCACTACATACACGTTAACAGCATCGTATCTCCTAAATGCGTTTCTGATAAGCGAGACTAAGCACGCTTGTTACTTGTACAGTACTGAGCTATATGACAGAATATTGAAAAAATAAGTTTGGCTATAGGTGTAACGGTACCAATTGTACAACTCCAGGTGGGTGGAGTTTAAGGTGCAGGCAACATAGCATTCAGAAATAAACAACAACACCAGCTGTGATTGGTGCATTATATAAGAGTTGTACTTTTTGTTAGGCTTAAAAAAAGTTAAGCCTCTTGGCAACATGTGTGATTATGTTAATTCATATCTAGATCATATTTGTATTTTTTATGATTTAAAAAAAACATGTGATACACATAACTGATAATGAGTCTGTTATGACTAGATAACTTTTACCCTTTTCTAGTTCTTGTAGACTTATCTCCATATTACTACTTATCTCTAATAAATACAATGGAGTACCTGGTTTTATCCTTGTCAATTTGACAATGTAAGATTGTTACGTATCTCTAATAAATACACTGGAGTACCTGGTTTTATCCTTGTCAATTTGACAATGTAAGATTGTTACGTATCTCTAATAAATACACTGGAGTACCTGGTTTTATCATTGTCAATTTGACAATGTAAGATTGTTCTCTGTGACAGTGTGTGACATGCATGCTGAAGTAGGATAGAAAGTATATTTATTTCACAAAACATTAGCATTGAGGTCCATGGAAAAACAATTGGTACATTAATACCAAAAAGACCATCGAAAAAGGAACTACTCTATGGCGACAACCTCTATGTAATGGTTTTGAACATAAAACGATTGAAATCAATCTTCGTTCATCTCCTGCTGGATTTGTGACGGTTTTCTCATTTACTTTTGTTAAATACCATTCCACCATGATATGCCTTTCTATAAAACCATTATACAGCTCTTTTGCTGTGTTTATGTTTTTCCAGTTTTAATTAGTTACAGTTTCTGGTATGAATTACACATAAGGATAAAGTCGTAAAGCGGCGACCTTATGAAATTACGGGAGGGCGAGTGAGGCTGGGCTATGAGAACAGCCCCATTAATTAATATTAATTTAGAATATACTATTGCTGTGGTTTCGCTCTTTAATATCCGTTGGAGAGGCTAACTCTTATGTTATTATCTGCAAAAGTGTGCTTTCATTTACCGTATCATCTCTAATTGAGTAAAAGGTGTTCAGACAAACAATGACAGAAAATTTAGGAAACTAAACGATCAAGGTGTATTATTTATTCATTAGTATATTTTGATCCAGAATAGAATCTATCAGTCACTTTTGAAAGGTATCATTTTCAACGGATTAACTCAGCATTACTAAATAGAAACAAAAAATTATTGCGTCAATATTTTCTGGTGTGTTGTTTATTTGAAAATATGCAGATACGGAAATACTTTCTGCGAGAAACCAAGATAAAATTACATAGACTTTTTTCTTACAGGTGAACGTTTCTGTTGAAAGAAACTAAGGATACATATGTATACTTACACAGCATAAAGACCTCTTATATTATTTGCGCTTATTATAATTGACTATTTCTAATTGTTAACAACCAGCTGTTAATGAATTACAGCAGCGATGTACATTTAGTTTATAGGAATATTATATACCCATCGTTCTTTCGATCAGTCAATTAATCTCGCAGCGAGACAATCAATGAGTCAAAATGTAGTCAGCCATTCATTTATTCTGTTAGTTTTTATATATAAAAAATCATTCTGTTAAATATGTAGCCAGTGAAGTGTCTATCAATCAATCAGACACATAGGAATTAAATATAATAATATTTACGTCATTCAATCAATTAATGAATCAATTTGCGAATCAACATATCAAATACTGCAGGAACATCGGTGAAAAGGAGCTATTTTACCAATCAATGGTTGCAAAGTTAAGAGAGGGGCAGTGGCTTGGCATCGAGTTAGAGCTTCAGCTAAAGCGAATATTAAGTTGCATAATGGAAACTTCCATGTGCTATGTTTGTATTCAGGAAACATCCATGTGTTATGTTTGTATTCAGGAAACTTCCATGTGCTATGTTTGTATTCAGGAAACATTCATGGGCTATGTTTGTTTTCAGGAAACATCCATGGGCTATGTTTGTATTCAGGAAACATCATTGGGATATGTTAGTATTCAAGAAAATTCCATGTGCTATGTTTGTATTTATGAGGCTCCTTCAGGAAACTTCCATGTGCTATGTGTGGACGAGGCTTCGATGCGATATCTGTATACAATTTCTAGATCCTATGATGAGCAACTTCTAAATGAACGTGGAATAACGCAGTCTCTATTATATGGTCATTTTAAATCTCCTGAAAATCAACCTGAAGGCAGGCGTGATCACCCCCAAAATGCATGCAGCAAACAATGCAGTTTAATCAATAGGTAATTTTGAAACCACATATCGTTCATGAGTACTAGCAAAGATGTTTCAGGTGTGTGTGTGTGTGTGTGTGTGTGTGTGTGTGTGTGTTGGACTATATTTGCTCCTGTTCATGCTTTTGTGAGAGTAATTGTGGCCCTCATCTTCAAACCGATGGTGACACTAAGATTGCACGCTTTGAACGATGAAACTTAAAGGCAAGGAAAACAGTTTCTCCAAATATCATTATCGCCAAATAAAGTTCCAGTGAAGCTTCGTGAGAGCATCAAAACGTGTTTCGTCAAGCTGAAAAAGACTTTTACGATCACCGATAGACCCTATAACTACGATGCACACTGCTAACCATGGGATTAATTCATTTTTGCCTTAGAAAGGACAAGGCAGAGCGAGACGCCAACACCCCTTCATAGCCCATAAACACGTTGTAAAAATAGTATTTGTTTGTTTTGTTTGATTTAGGATTTTTAACGTAGCTTTAACAATTTTTCAGTCATATCGCTACGATGTCTGCAGTGAGGCATTTTATAGTGATGTCTACCACTGGGGCATCATGCCGCAGACATGTAGGATGATGTCCCACCCAGTCACATTATCCTGACACCAGGCCGACCAGTCCTAACACTAACCTTTTAATGCTGAACGTCAAGCGAGGCAGATGTTAGTACCATTTTTGTAAGTAACGGAAAATTAACATGGGTGATGCAATATGGCCTCAAACAGTTTATAGTATCAAAAGGTTTTTCAGTTTCAAAAAAGTAACAGTGTTAAACTTAGCTGATCTCAGTTGAGCGGTAATTTAGTAACATTGTTCGAGTTTATCTCACCTTTCGCCGCTCTAGGTGAGAATGGGAGATTCTATAATGTTAAATGTGTCCATAGGGTTAACATACAGGGTTTATAACAAACTGCATCTAATCGTACAGACATACTATCCATCACACCAAAAATACTATCCATCACACAACCTATACCATCTAACATCTCATACACAAAATACTCATAATGCCTTTTGTTAGCTTAGAGTTTAAGATGTAAATCAAATCTCACTCAACCTGCCATCCTTGCACCACAAAAAATATTATCCTTCACACCACATTTACCATCAAACACACCATACAAACAATGCAAAATGCCTCATGTGGCATATTTTAAAGCGTGCAATCCTCGTGTCACTAATGGTTCTGAGACAGGTGCCATGTCATATTTCCTAAACCGTAACAGTATTGCCGAACGACTCCATTGTATCAAAGGACACATTACTTACAAATCACTATTTCGTTTTCGAAAATGTACTTTCGTCGTAACTGTACCTTTTGGGAATATATTATTTTATATATCCACATATCCTTTTATACCACTGTTGACTATGTTAAAATATGACTTACGGATAGCAAAAATGAGGAAGAACAAATTAGCAGTGAACTTGTTTCTACCTTCATCGTAAGCAGTGATGATGGAATCCACATTGAAAAGAAGGACTCACTAACGGCACAGCTGTACTTCGCATGTTGTCGGCGTCACATACATAAACATCAAATTCGTTCCTTCTTTCTTTTCAATGGATTCAAAACAATACCTGAAGTCTTGCACGTTAGTGTTGATTTCATTTGTGGGAGTCATGCTAGAGAAACCACTTCACAGATAATACAAATCAGGATAGAATGTAAGAACCAATACATGTCAAGACGACTAAACCGGTGTATTGTAGTGGTTCGTAACATGCGTTATGTTTCAACCATGGAGCTAGTCACTTACAACAAATGCTGAGGATTAAAATAATACCCCAAAGGAACCATGCAAGTATAGGTAAGCAAATGAGTGGTGCGACTGATGTTGTGTTAGAGTATAAATAGATTGGATCATTTTCTCCAATATTACTTCAAACATTTTTGTCCAGGAAACGATTTTCCATGATATTTAGGAACTGGGCGGATGAATGATTTCTACCAAACACACTTCCTAATGCACTTAGTGATCCACGCACCCGTCCAGTGACACTAAACAATTTGGTTGTCCAATTATATACAAAACCATTTGTCAAGTGTGAATTTCGTGATTCTAAGGTTTACCCAAACACCTTCGTTACCAGTCTATATTTCTTGGTGTTAGAAGGTGGCGATCTCACACAGTCACGTTATTGTCGGGCCTGGTGTCTACAGGGATGCATACAATACTCATTTGATTGGAACCTTAGACCAGAAGCAGTAGCACGTCAACGTAATTGAGAGTGTGCTGGTATTTAAAATCTTTCCACGTGCGTCAATTTAAAGTACCTTGAGAACGGTCGAAAATACTGGCTTTGGTTTTGGGAGCATCCTTTATGGTATAATAATGGATGTCTCTTTTTTTCAATACTTGTTGGCAAGTTTGGTTCAGACATCCGGAGCCTTTGTCTGTTCGCCATTGGAGAGGGTAAAGAACATTTGTTTCAACACCAGTTTTAAAGCCTGTACTTACTCGTAGCTCGTTTTGCAAGTCAAAGTCACTACCAGGCCAATTTGGTAAAATCTATCGATGCCACACAAAAATATTTGTAAGCGTGATTATACGGGGTCATATGAGAGACATCGGATACACCGGCTTGTCATTGATGATCAATTTTTGAGTTCTTGAAATGTATTGTCAAATAGGCTTATATAACGTGTGCGTCACTTGTTCTCGTAAAATCACCGCCCCTGGAGTCAACGTACACTTTTAAGTTTCGTTCTTGCAGTAGGGTACAGTGTTTGAAACAAATAGGAGGCAAACTTGAAGTAAATGTTAGCTAATTGCATCTTACCCACTTTTCACCGATGCTACTCTTTTTGTTCTTTTGTTATTTCTGATCTCCCTTCATCTTTCTAACACTAACGTGTATGTCGTCTTGTTGTGGGGTTTGGAAAAGTTTCATTAATGACACTAGATGCTAGAATGAGGAACAGACGGCGTCTGAAACACATTTCCTGATTCAGTTTCTTTCTTTTGCATTTGTGTGTTTGTGTCTGTCTTTTCATGTGGAGTGATTGACTTCTCATCGCGGCCTTGTCATCGAGACCTTACAAAGTCGGTTTAGCTGTTATGTCTAAAGCTTTCTGCCGAAAACTGGTGAAAACTGAAAACGCGTTGAAAGAATGTACCATCAGCGATTAAAATTAGTGTTGTAACTGTGACATCTTAATCAGATTATGAATGGGAGGTAAATGAGGTGTCCGTTGTTCGTCCCAACGATTGAATTATATCCATCGTTTATAATTCACTAAAAGTAGTTTTTATATTTCCATGCGTTTTCAGGGCACACGCATGAGATGTTGCAGTACCGGGGTAATTTTTATCCTCTAATGATGCCTCTTAAATCTAGCCAAGCAATGAGTTCCAACAAAGGAGCAGTCTAGATCCGCAAGGGTCCTTTCAGCAATTGTATAAATAGTTCACTTTCTTCTTATGATTGATGGCTATTTGGAGAAGAAAGTTCCAATGTTTTCATTAGCTTCCTTTCTGGAGCTTTACCAATTGTAGCTTTCCTCCTCTTATGACATTCAGCAACATTCACACATGGTAGTGATGTTTTCTTTCAGGGCTGTTACATGGAGTTGTTTTCTCCACGGGTAGATAGGACTATCCTGCTTTTGATGGCTTGGGAGGAGAGGTGTATGTACATGTTGAGGGTGACATCTTTCTCTTTTAGTAGCAAAAGATACTGAAGCGAGCAGCTTGGTACATGTGATTTTTCACACGATTATATCTCTAATATTGTCTGAACATATTATTATCAGCATGAGGGGCACCGGACTAGAAAAATGACAGTTGTTTGAATAAATTAAGTACATTGTGTAACGCTTCCGTTCTATCTTAGACTTTCGTTTATGGGGAAGGCAGTTATAATTGGAATTCCATTTTTTCATAAACTTGGGAAAAAAGAGTGCCAAATTGGGTTTGGTCGGCATCATGGGCAACGATGAAGTATAATAATCTGGAGACACAGTCACCGGTGGACGTAATTTTGGAGAAATACAGTTTCATATGAGCATTTGTGCCTTTTTTTCCGGTAGGAGATGTATTTTTATTAGAGCCCGAGTTGTCAGATACGCGTTTTCTTCGCCCAATTGGGCTTCTTTAAAAATTTGGTTGCGTAAAAATTTTTTAGATTGCGGGTTGCGGTTTTTTGGGATGGTTTCTGACTTGTGTCGCTGTAATTTGGGCTGCATCGAATTGCTATTAAATTCTTCGCATTCGATTTCTAAATGGCGCTAGTACCGATAATATCTTAAAATCATAATGAATCCATTAATCTGGATGTATCTCCTTAGATGTTATCTCACATACTTAAATTTTTTTTCAAAATTCCTTAACCGGAGAAACGAAGTTCGCTTCTAATTCCAGATTTCAATTAAGCTAGCATGTCAATAGCAAATCTATGCTGGTAAATATAGCCAGTAGGGCAGATGCTCTATTATCACTTTATCAGTGTTAAAATATTGTCAAAGTTATGATATTTTTTTCTTATTTACTATTCATATATATATATATATATATATATATATATATATATATATATATATATATATATATATATATATATATATATATATATATATATAGGGCGGTTTTTTAAAAGTACACGTGTTCAGGAATTGAATAAAGTATCTGGCAACATAGCTTGGAGCTTTTCTTCTTCTTTTGACAACTTTATTATCCGGGTCGAACCACGAACGCTGCTCTTCTTGAATGTCACCATGGAGTGGCTTTTTGCTGGGTGTTGACGCCTGAGCGGGCAATAGATGACGTGTCTTGCCAAACAGGATTAACAGTACATATTAAACTAATACAAGACATTGAGGTCAGAACCTTGTATACCTGGTGTTCCTGCGAACAGTGCAGGTACGCAAAATGTGAGGTTACTGGCATAAAAAATAGTATATAAAAGTTACAATCTTGAACGAGTTTTCCAGTCAGTTCAGTATACATTCACGTACTTTAAAGCTTTGTGACTTACCTTAGCAGAACTGCAAGGAGACGAATTACTTCAAACTAGATTGTCTTTGCGTGTAAAAAAGTGTTGACTTTATCTAGAGCGTAAACATTCAACCAATACCTGGACACGAATCAGGATGAGTGGCAACAAGTACAGTGAATGTAATTAAAAATGGATAGAACGTATTAATTGCAATATGAACTTGCACACTGAGATAGCTAAACGTATCCTAAGTAATTTTAAACGTTTCAGTTTGATCGCCATATTGACGCAAAGTGGTATTCTAAGTTATTCAATAAATAGTAGTTTATTGGTTAATTTATACTCGCCAGCATTTGCGTTTTGACTTAGTTGTTAATGAATGTGCACTGTCGATCCATAAAGAAAATATTAAATTGAGAACAATTCACTTTATTTATGGAGGCATGTGCTTGCTAGGCTGCACAGATTTATAAGTTCTGTGTCGGGAGAGGTAGTTATTATTAATTAATCTTTCGATAAGCCTGGAAGGAAAGGAAATTTCAATTTTATATGGAACATGGCAAAGATGGAAATTATCTAGACCAGTTGTTTGGGCAATCTAGAAGTTAGACTGGCCCCACATTTTCGTGCATATTGATAAAAGGCGGTAAATATATTTAATTCTTATTGGTTACGCTAAGTAAAAGGGCGAGTTTTCCACACGTACATTCCTCGTTTTAAAAGAGAACCATCGGACAATCTTCTCAGTCCACGTTTTTTGTGTGCAAGAGAGATATTAAAGTAGTCCGAGAGGAATTTTTCCAGAAATTCTCTCTTGCACCTTTTTTGTCAGACTCAATTTTAGCGGTCAAAGAGGTCAGAGTTTGAAAGCACCAGGGTAATATTCCACCAAGAAACTGAATTCCTACTGCAAACGTACCAAGAAACCTAGTTAAGACCTACCTTAGAGATACGTATATACGTACTCACACGTTCACCTATCCACACCAAGTTGGAGGGACGAAAGGAGGCGAGACAAAACAGAGAGTTTGGAAGAAGGAAGAATAAAAGCGAAACGGACAGAAGAACAACACAGTGAAGTTGGAGTGAACCGGAAAGAACAAGTTATAAAAGAATAGAAGGTAATATCCTCAATCGTTCACTCATTTCTTGGATGAACTGATTCTTTTTTTAAACAGATCATATTTATATTAATACATTTGTGTTTGAAATTCAGTCAATGTTTTATTTCAAAAGAATTACATCTTCCTAATGTAATATATTCTCACAGTTGTTTATAAAATTGATTATTTTTTTTAAAAAATCATGCAGAGTCATTCTGTTCTATATATCTGCTCGGATCAGATCTCTATTTATTCCACACTTTCTGTTAATATTACTTGATCCCAGAAAACAAATTTGAGGCGATGATCCTCTACTTAACGAAAACCGAATAAATTGAACAGGTTGTAAGAAGCTACAACTAAACAATCACGATCACCACCAATACATCCCAACCCCCTCCACAATGAACTAGACGTTAGTCTTTGAAATTCAATACAGAATACTAGAGGTCAAGGTTACTCTGGTTTTCTGTGGAATGGGACCGCTTTCCTTTGGCGCTTCAAATTGTTTATTCTAAGTTCTATTTTAACTGCTAATAAATTAACCTAGCCATATTCTTGATAAAATTATTTCCTGATGAGTTTATTGGTTTACTATTGTTTCGTTGTTCTATAGAACAAGCGTCTATTGAAGTTGCGTAAGTCGAGGTAAGAAGTCATTTAAATATATTAGAACCTGTGGCGATAGTTGAAAGAAACGAGAGTCCAGCTTTGTTGGGTGTGAAAAGTCGCATGTGGACGTGTAAAAGTTTGCTTAAGAGCAAAGCATCCTTACTGGTGTTGTAAATCTCACCACGCTGACAGACGGCCATGGGCATTGTCTGCTAAGGTTAATAGAACAAGCTCTAATCGTCATCTAATCGGAATTGAGAAAGGGTGTGGTCACTATTTTCACTCTAAATTGAATTTAGTACCATCGAAGTTAGGAAGTCAGTAGTTGTCCATACTCTTTGTGGAAACAGGCTATAAAAGAATACTCCGAGGAAGCCACTCGTAAATTGGCTAGAAAATATAGAAAATTCTAAGAAAGACAAGATTTTGTAAAGGAAGCATTAAGGGGAACAGATTTAGTTAATCCAGAGTCTCTAAGAAGAGAACAGAACAGTCGGAGTTGAAAAATTAGTCAAGAGAAGTCGAGGAAGAGAAAGAGAAGGTAGAGGAGTATTGAGAAGTTGCGACGGGAAAGAATTGGGGCATGTAGGTAGGAAGATGATAAGGATTTGGAAGAATGGGATCGAATACACAGATGAGCAGAATGCAAGGACGGGCGGAACACTTTCTCACACTACATACCAAGTTGATACAAAAGGCTGTTACAGGAGCGAGTGGAAAACGAGTGATTGAGGAATTATTGTCTTTCATTATTGAGTTGTATTTAATTCTTATTTGTTTTAATGTCGCCTTTTCGTGTGCTCTTTAATTTAACTGTAGGAATTGCTGACTGGGGGCTCGGAGCTTTACCTCTCTCTATCACTAATTTCACTTCTTATAAGAATCAGCCTGGATGGGACTTCTATAGTAACTTAAATAACCACACCGTTACTCTAACAACTCCGCTTCAATATATATATATATATATATATATATATATATATATATATATATATATATATATATATATATATATATATATATATATATATATATATATATATATATATATATGTACGTATATATATATATATATATATATATATATATATATATATATATAGAGAGAGAGAGAGAGAGAGAGAGAGAGAGAGAGAGAGAGATGCAGTGGACAGCGGTACCATATAAGATTTTTCTTCTTTCAGATTAAAAAAAATCCGAAATCACGAAAATCCTGATGAATATCGACTGCTGATTGCATGAAACAGAACATATTTCAATGGTTACAAGTAAAATAAAAAGAGCGGATTTTATGGATTCACTATAACTACCATGTTTTCCGAAGACGAGGAAGCCAGAAACGTTACTAAAAGCCCAAAAAATTATGACAGCTCAACAATTGAAAAAGTGTCATCCGCAATTAATCTGTATGTACCTCCTTTGCTCATTATTATCGGAGTAGTCTGCAATGTATTAATCATTACCATCATGCGCACAAGATATTTCCGGTCAATATCATCTTCTGTTTACCTGACATCCGCAGCAGTGAATGATATGCTAAGTCTTTTAGTCGCATTGTTACCACATTGGATGTACGTAAACTTTCCGTACATTTATTTAAGGACATATTCTTCACACGGGATGTGCAAATTTTTTAACTTTTACGGCTGGGGGAACACAGACTTTGGGATTTTAATCACGACTGCCATGATATCAGAGAGAGCTACGGCCATTGCCTTTCCATTAAAATCTGCTAGCATATGCACAAGAAAAAGAGCCAGAAATATTGTAGGAATTATCATCGTAAGTGTCATCATCAAAGAATTCCATTTCTTCTTCTCGTCTGATATCGTAGAAAAAGAACGGACGGAGAGATTGTGTGATGTTTTTATATTGGACGAAGCATACCGGACGTTTTGGATTGATGTTTGGCCATTTATTCATTTATTTTGTGTTTCTGTATGTTTCATCATCATTTTAGCAAGTAACTGCGTTATAATTTATCAAGTGAAAAACTCACTCGCCGAAAATACAAGAGGTGTACAAAGATTGCGCTTACTGGCGCCAATGTTAATTACAGAATCTGTGATATTAATATTGCTCACGCTTCCATTTACCTTGCATTTAACGATTATCGCATTGAAACTAAGATACAACCCAGATCTTTACAAGGACTCTACCGTTTTGATATATGAGAAAATAACTTTTTCTGTTACGTTTTATATGCTGTATTCTTGTAAGTGTGCAAACTTCTTTATATATTATGCCACTGGATCAAGTTTCCGGCAAGGACTGTCTCTCGTGATGTCCTTATGTTTTTCCAGGAAAAGAGTATGTACGGATTCCCTAAGAAGCGCTTTCTATATAAAACCTGGCTCTATCAGTAGCACAAAACAATTGACTTGCCATAGATCTGTTTAAATTTTATAAATATTAATTAAAATAAAATGTTATTTATTGTATTTATGCTTTCTAAGGATGTATCGATACTTTTCGAAATATTACGAGCTTAGGAGGGGTAGCCCGTGACATGCATATCACACGGCATTAGATATAGTTCCAGCAGAGTGATCAGATTGATCGGAGTCAACATGGTATCAGCTGTAGCTAACTGTGAAGTCGACAATATCCGTTGTAAAGCAACCGTAGAGCTGAATAGTGTTTTCTGATCTAGTGTTGCTGACCAATATTGGTAGGCGCTGATTGCTTGATTGACCAATCTGGAATACTGACGGCTTAATTGGCCAGTTTGACTGGTAGCCGAGTGTACTGGTGACCGTGCGAATAACTCCATACATGTAATCTTTCAGCCGTGAGTTAATTTAGGGGCTCGTTAAACCAAATGTGTTGTTTGGGACTGTATAGATAATTTGTATATTTGTTAGTTTTTGTTTACAAAATTTCACTATTTGAAAGATTACATTTTACTATATGAGTAAAAATAATTTCTTTACTGTTTTGATTAAAACGCATCATTATTGTTCGCTGTGAAATTACTGAATCACCATTGTCTTTGTACTGTGTAAGGTCATTTTTTGTATTTCATTATTTATATCCGTGCGTTTTATTGATCCAATATTCGTATCGTATACAAGCACAAATTAATCATTATTTATTTTGCATTCAGCTAATTCATCATTAAGCATGTGTTTGTAACATCATGAATTGTGTTGTGTGTAAATCCAAAGCGCTCCCAGTTATCTTGTTTCAACATATACGGAATGTATCATCTGGTTTAGGCAAAATAATACATGTACTCGAACTGCTTTTACTTTTGTTAACTAAGAGTATTTTCCACAGCAAATATTGAAGTTCTATTTTCATTCATTCCTATTTGGGAAGAATCATGCCTTAATATTGTGAGTTTTTTTGGATAGGTGTAGAATAACGTAATGCACGTCACGATATAGTTTATGTATTTGTGTTGGAACACCAGGAAACAAGTGCTCATATTCACACAGAAGTTTTAGTTCACTCTTTTTTATTTGTCGTAGATTGTTTAATAAATCTGAAATCCGAAGATTTGCTAACCAAAGCCACTATTTACAGATTGTTTTACATTCTTTAAATACTCAAAGTGCGGGACAGGTACAACTAAAATGATTGAATGATTAGCATCACTGTCTCTACCAACCTCATTGGCATATTTCTATGACAATGATGACCCTGTTTCGATATCCTTGAAGTGTTAATACTATAAGTCATTTACTTTCTGTTCAATATTATAAGAATCATAATACTTAGCCGAAGAGGACATTTTGGATATGGGCAAAAAAGAAAGTATTATATCACCAAGATTGCTGAAAACCTGAAATCCCAATATTTTCCTTATGAAACTGATATGATCAAATCGTGCTCTTCAAAGTTTGATAAAGCCCCCTTGAATTTCAAGGTGATAAGCAGAAGATTTAAACGGACAGATCCTTAATTCATGAATAATTTGTTCGAAATGTCCAACTAAAACCTCTTCATTGAACACTGTTGGTACAACTGTAGAAATATGCAAAGCTTCCGGTTTTGTTATAAATATCAGCAACACCAACATTAAATTCTCACAGTCAGTACGAAATCTAGGCGTTACTCTAGACAGTACTCTCACATTACACCAACATGTCATGAACGTATGCAAGGCTGCATATCTTGAATTGAGACGCATCAGTTCCATTCGTAAATATCTTTCAGTTGATGCCACTAAAACACTTGTGTGTTCATTAGTACTTTAAAGACTGGACTATTGTAACTCAATTCTGTCTGGTTCGTCACAATATTTACTCCAGAAACTTCAAAAAGTTCAAAACACAGCTGCACGGATCATCTTTAGAGTACCTCGATCAGAGCACACCTCACCACTGCTCTGTCCCCTACATTGGCTATCAATTCGATACAGAATCAAACACAAAATTTGTTCTCTGTGCTATGTTTCAATGACAGACTCCAGTCCAACATACCTATTCAGCCTCACCCATGTGTATACACCAGCTAGATCCTTACGCTCTTCTTCTGATAATTGTATACTCATTGTTCCCAAGGTGAAAACAAAGCCATATGGACAACGTTCGTTTGCACACCAGGGCCCGGCGACGTGGAACGAATTGCCCATTGAAATTAGATACAAAGACACAGTGGTCCCTTGTAAGAGTGCTCTTAAGACTCACCTGTTTCGACTGCAGCGACAAACTTAGCGACATAATCATGTTTTGTATCTTATATGTTTTCAGCATGTTTTTATGTTTTCCAATTTCATTGTTTTTGTCATTTGTTGTTATGTAGTGTAGTCATATCATTATTGATGGTGTAAATCGCTTAGAGCTTTGAAAGATTAGGCGCTATACAAAGTCCTTATTATTATTATTATTATTATTATTATTATTATTATTATTATTATTATTATTATTATTTTAATTGTATTATTCATTGAATTAGGTACTCTGCAAATCTTGTGGACTAACACATTGTGGTCGGCAAATATTGGCTGCCTGACATGTTCCAAGGTAACGGACCCCCACAGTCTACCAATATTTTGCTAAATGGTTCATCAAATGTAGGAGTAGATCATCGATGAGCCTTATGCATCTTCTGATTGCATTTTCCTAGCAGTTGACAAGTAGGACAAGATCTACATAATTTTCGGATATTAAAATTGATTCAAGATCTTATGATAAGTCTTAATTACTCCCTAAATGAACAGCCAATATAATTTCATAGGTTAGATTTGTAATTTCCTGTATATCCGACTTCATAAGAATAGATAGTTCGCTGACCACTTTTCGATGGTACGTACATCAGGTAGTCTTTAAGTTAAATAATGTCCATATGAAACAGCCAGGAGCTCTCTGAATCTTGTAACTGTTCGATAACGAGTGATTGTATTGTGTTACCATGAGTAGAATAGATTGAATGGGTAACAAAAATATGATCATCGTGATCAAGGTATATTGTTTGATCAATATTAGGAGCAACGGTGAGCTAGTAAAAAGCATGATAGGAGAATATATCGGCTTAAGGAATATTGTTCCGGATCGAATCACTCAAGAACTCATTGTTCCTATAGCTCTAGTACCTGCAAAATCAGGAATTTGTTGAAGAATTTCATTCTAAATATGATCAACATCACGATTCTAAAAGGCTTGTCAATTGCAAGTGGCCATTCCGCAGTAATAAACAAAAACATTCGGTAGATCAAGAAAACACTAATCCAACAGTCACTTGTTTTAGCGCTTAATTTACACAATGGAGATGAATATTAATAAAACGGCGCTCTACTCTTCACATTTGTACATGTATTTCTTTTGTCATTCTCTCTCTCTCTCTCTCTCTCTCTCTCTCTCTCTCTCTCTCTCTCTCTCTCTCTCTCTCTGTCTCTGTCTCTCTCTCTCTCTCTCTCTGATTTTATATTTGCCTGACGTTTTCCTATTTCAGAAACTTCCTACCATCATTTCGTTATTCGGCTAAAGCTTTCTTAATTTCAATTATATATGTTGATTTTTAACTGTAATTCCTTTAATCTCCAATTAAAATTAAAAGACAGATTTACATATCAAACCCAAAACAAAATAACAAAATATTTTCTTTCCCACGAAATACTGAATCAAACTATTCGTTATTTCTTGAAATGATAACGAAACGTTTAATAGTGTAGGTCCATGTGTGCGTCAGTCTAAGATTATGTGTTTAGAAGATGCTGTACAAATTTGGAGTCTGCACATTTGATAGCGTCCCGTTTAAAGGAATTCTTAGATTTTTGTGATTACTTGAGTGATTGCTGGAATTTAGTGCAATGGAAATATTCTTATCCCAAAATATTTAGCCAGTTACCTGGCGCAAACATTGCGGAGTAAAGTGTTAGTGAGTTTCCATGATGCCATGGCTCACTAGCAGTGAATTCAGGCCGAAACTAAATGAATGTCCCTGTCGTAGCATAGTCCATATTAAAATCTAGTAGTGTACATTAGTGTAGCATAGTCCATATTAAAATCTAGTAGTGTACATTAGTGATGCAACTGCAGTGGTAGCATTTACGGTAGGAAACCGGTAAATTATACAAGATAATAAATAAGAAGGGATTCGGCAGATACCGTTTATGCTCTTATGTTGGCAAATGTGGTGCATTTATAATGTTGGCATGTAAACCAGAGATATACTGGCCTAAAGTAGAGAAATTAAGATAGTTCTCTGTGTAGGGGATAGCTGTATGTATGAATTGACACGTCGGACTTTCTCATTTGCAACTGAAGTTGTATGGAAGTCTTTGGAAATTTAGGGCTAACGTATGACTTCTAGGACAATTGCGCTAGGGTTTGAGAACAGCACGGTTAAAAATGATCCCTGGCTTGTAACAATAATATGCGTTTGCGTGAATATTCAGCATGGAGCAGTCATTGTGAGGTGGCATGGAAACACGATGGGGATGTATGTAAATTTAATAAGGTGGATGGCACTATTGCACCTAATCGGAATCGAACATTACTGAGGACACAGTGGGGTCCGATGAAGCTTTAATTACGACCGGTCTGGATTGGGCCCTATCTAAATTTAGCAAGAGAATTGAACATATTGAGAGACAGACAAGCCATAACTAAGCCAAGACACTGATATACTTTTAAACACAATGACTGTTGCTTGCAAACCAACACCCTCAGTTACAATCCAACGTCTATCCATACAAAACATTGCCTATTGATATAATGTGATAGGATGATAATCATTATTCTAAAAAAAACTTTTGAGACTATGAAATATATGGATCAATTATTGAACATTAACAAAAATATAACAATAAAGCTCGTTTTTAAAGTAATTACTGTAAAGTCTGAAATCAAATGCATGAGAGAGGAAACATAATCTATGTATTCATGTAATGAAGTTAAAACGAAACAAAATAAAAAAGAAATTGTGTCAAAACCTGACCTAGCTTGAACATTATAAACCTTTAACACTAGATACCTTAAATATCATACATCTTAAAAATTAGTTACCTTTACGATTAGACACCTTTAGACACCTTAAACATTATACACCTTAAACAGGAGACACTTTAATTATTATAAATCTTGAATACTATACACCATTAACATTAGACACATTTAAACACCATTAGGATCAGACACCTTCACACCTTAAAAATTAGATACCTTAGACATTAGAAACCTTAAACATTAGATACTGTTATTATTATAAATCTTAACACTAGATGCCATTAACATTAGAAACCTTTAGACACCTTAAAAATTAGACACTGTTATTATTATAAATCTTAACACTAGATGCCATTAACATTAGACACCTTTAGACACCTTAAACATTAGACACCTTAAACATTGGACACTGTTAATATTATACATCTTTAATAATAGACACCTTTACATTAGACACCTTAAGACACCTTAAAAATTAGACACCTTAGACATTAGACACCTAAAAAATTAGACACTGTTATTATTATAAATCTTAACACCAGACACCATTAACATTAGACACCTTTAGACACCTTAAACATTAGACACCTTAAACATTAGACACTGTTAATATTATACATCTTTAATAATAGACACCTTTAACATTAGACACCTTTAGACACCATTAACATGATACACCTTAAACCTGATATTGTGAAAATGCTTAGAATGGAGAATAGAGTTAAACAGTAAACAATATTTTTGAATGAGCAATATTTTTGCGACAAGGATTTATAAGATTAATTAATTATCATCATGTGACACTAGTGAGAGGGAATTTAATTATATAATGTCATGTGACACTAGTGAGAGGGAATTTAATTATATAATATCATGTGACACTAGTGAGAGGGAATTTAATAATATAATGTCATGTGACACTAGTGAGAAGGAATTTAATTATATAATGTCATGTGACACTAGTGAGAGGGAATTTAATTATATAATGTCATGTGTTACTGGCTTAGTCTTGATGATTTGTTTTCTCAAATGCCAAAAATGACTGCAACCTATTATGAAATTGTATTAAAAATGTCACGCGCATTAATCGATAAGTGAAGATTTCTGTTAAGTCATATTTTTAAAATCGAGAGAACATACTTCAGTGATATATTATTAGACTTAGTATGACATTAAAATAAATTGGTATTAAGTTATATAAAGAGAACATACTATTTTATTAGAATTTGTATGGCACTAGAATAAACTGGTATTTGGTGATATTTTGTACTTTTGAATTCAGCATTTTAAATGCATACCACTAAATTAAAATCTTTCAGTTTTGTCCAATATATAATTGTGATTTGGAAAATATACTCTGCACCAAAAATATTCATCCCCTATGCCAATATAAGCTTCACAAGCTTTCATGTGTCGTCTTTAGTGGATCACATTTGTATGTATGTATGTATGTATGTATGTATGTATGTATGTATGTATGTATGTATGTATGTATGTATGTATGTATGTATGTATGTATGTATGTATGTATGTATGTATGTATGCATGCATGCATGCATGCATGCATGCATGCATGCATGCATGCATGTATGTATGCATGCATGTATGTACTGTTACGTAGCTATGTTACAAAGTAACAGAAAAAGCAATAAGAACAAGTTTCGGAAATCTCCGCTTTAATTATCAATTTATGAAATACAAATTTAAGAGGAACAAATGGTATTATGAATTTAATACAAAATAATCCTTATACAGTTCTTTCAAAATTTGAAAGAATGAAATGTTCCGCATAAATTTCCGATCTGGAAATGTATTGGTCCATGAAGAATCGTGACGTTGTCAAAATAGCCTCGTCCAGAATTTTTTGGACTATTCCAAGATAATAGTATAGCACGATGAGCACTTTGTATTTGCACGGAGTAATTTTAACAAATGTTTTCCTCTCAAATACTATATGAATACAACATAACATACGTCTGCAGACTTGATGTTCCAACAAGAACACAGCAAATAAGATTGAAAAAACTGCATATTAAGAGTAAATAATATACAGACAGTAAAACTAAAACACTCATAATATCACTACTAAGTGAAACATTGCAAATTCCCAACATCGTAAAAGAAATCGCATGATTTAAGGAATCTAATGGGTGCTAACATAATTCTGCTAAGCTACCATCTTGTAGATCTATCCAATTGCAAAAAGCACATAGCTTGTAAACATATTTGCTAATAATTGTATTATTATAAAAGGTAAGCATCTATTTACAGGTTGTATACAATTGTATGATTGTAACATTTTATAACGGATCCTATGCACGTACATCCAAAGCCATCAATATTTTGTCACGAATAATAATTACAAAAACTATAGATCTACAAATGGCCAACAAGGGGTGGGGCTTGGATATGAGGTAAAAAAAACACTTTTTAATTTCATAAAAGATTTGTGTTTGTTGTTTGAAATCTAAAATTGAAAGAACTGGTGCACTCTTAAGCATGGAATTTAATTTATTAAACAACATCATGACATTTGTCAACTCAATAAAACGTGGTCTTCTTACTCAAACAATTTGTCAGGGGATCGGCAATAATAATAAAAATTGAGTACACTTTCCGCGAATATCCAGTCATACCCAAATATCGCATCAGTTCCTTTCGACTGATAGGCATAGCGACTTCGGGTATAGCCTTAACCTCAGTTACTTGACCATGTTCCACAATAAATCCTAAAAGCGTGGCATAAGCTTGACGAAACTTACTTTTACTTAATCTGATTGCCAAATTTGCCTTGCTGAGTCGAACGAAACATTTCTGGGTAGATTATGTAAGATCTTTCCACCTATTGCTGTATATAATGTTAACTATATATGTATCACCGTCATACATACACAATGGTACCATGCTCATTAAGCGCTAGACTGTTGCAGGAGAATTTTTTAAATCAAATGGCATTATTTTCTATTGATAGATTTCATGTCTATTTTGAGCAGCCGAAATTTCGTTTGCTCTATCCACATTGGTATCTGCCTGGTCAAACTTGGTAAAAATGTTTTCATTTCCACTTCTGCCAACACAGTAATCAGTTCTTTTTATTAGAAATCAGCCAGTTTTCGTGACACTGTTCACATTTCTGTAGTAGCTCTAATCGTTAGACTAATAAACCATTTGACCTCGCATAGAGAACAGTTCTTTATTAAAACGATAGTACGTATATAATTGAGTATCGCACTACTGCATACATCTAGCTGGGAGAAAAGAAACCTTAACAGAACTGAAACTGCCCCAAAATAAACAATAAACAACTAAATTAGATAAGCATACTTATGTAAACCATGACATAAAATGTAGTACAATCAAACAAAACAAATTAATGAAATACTTAATATTACAGATGCAGTATTATAAAACACGACACAGAATGTAGTGTAAGGTAAGCAAACATAAATACATAGTACTAAGTTTGTGGTATGATATAACATGACACTGAATCTCTTGTATACAGAAAGAGAGAAACATAAATTACATAGCGGATATTAAGAAATAGAATATGCAAAATAAATGTGGTTTATCTCTTGTTTGTAAAAAATCTATTACCCGGTGGATGCGTAGTCTAATATTAAGTAGTATATTTCCCTGTGGGGTAAATATTATATTTATTGTGGGGTAAACAGTATATTAATTGTATGGTAAGTAGTCTGTCTCTTGTGGGTGTAAATATTCTATTTCATCAGTTATCCACAAAGGATAGGATTTAGGTACTAATGTATGCATTTTTAAAACATTTTTCATAAGTATTTAGACATATAGCAAATAAAACTATATAACTTCGGAATACGAAAGCTTTTATTTCTCATCCGTATTTAATTTATTAAAAAGGGTTACTTTATGACAAGTGGTGAATTTAATGAAAATGTGAGATTGTATTTAATCAAAGTTACACATTTGAGGAACAGTGTCCCGAGGCGGGGGTGAAGTTATAATTGCTAGTTTTAAAACGTGTTCGCATCGTTATTATAAATGTTTGGACAACCGGTCATCTAGGGGCAGGTTAAAGATCTATTGTGAAGCCGTGACTATGAGATAGAACAGGTGAAGGTCAGACTGAAGACTGAGTGATACTGGTTTTTAAACTATTAAGGTCATGTGAGCCAGAAATCGAGGACCCGGGCTTTTCCAAGCCAACATTTGCAGATGACTGTCCATGGCAGACACTTTAAAATCTATGTCTGACTAAAAAAGGATGTCCATAACAGACACTAAAAAATTCAAGTCTAACTGAAAAAGAATGCCCAACACAGACACTTTAAATCCATATCTGACTGAAAAGGATGATTATTGCATCATGGGAGATACATTAAAATTTGATGAGTCATTCAAAATGGATGTGTATGGCAGACACTTTAAAATTCTTGTCTGACTGGAAAAGGATTTCCACGGCAGACACTATAAAACATGTCTGACTGATAAAAGATGTGCATTGTATACACTAAAAATCCTGTCTGACTGAAAAAGGATGCCCAAAGCAGACACTTTAAGATAAATGTCTGTCTGAAAACGTATGTTCATGGCAGACACTTTAAAATCCATAACTGACCGAAAAAGGACATCCATGGCAGACACTTTTAAATCGAAATCTGACTGAAAACGTATGTTCATGGCAAGCACTTAAAAATCCTTGTCTGACTGACAAAGGATGTATATGGTAGATACTATAAAATCCCGTCGCAATGACAAAGGATGTCCATGAGAGACACTGTAAAATCCCGTCTGAATGACAAAGGATGTCTATGACAGAAACTGTAAAATCCCTTCTGAATGACAAAGGATGTCCATGACAGACACTGTAAAATCCCGTCTGAATGACAAAGGATGTCCATGACAGACACTGTAAAATCCCGTCTGAATGACAAAGGATGTCCATGACAGACACTATAAAATCCCGTCTGAATGACAAAGGATGTCCATGACAGACACTGTAAAATCCCGTCTGAATGACAAAGGATGTCCATGACACTGTAAAATCCCGTCTGAATGACAAAGGATATCCATGACAGACACTGTAAAATCCCGTCTGAATGACAAAGGATGTCCATGACAGACACTATAAAATCCCGTCTGAATGACAAAGGATGTCCATGACAGACACTGTAAAATCCCGTCTGAATGACAAAGGATGTCCATGACAGACGCTGTAAAATCCCGTCTGAATGACAAAGGATGTCCATGACAGACACTGTAAAATCCATGTCTAATTGAAAACGGATGTGTATGGTAGATACTAAAACAACTGTCTGACTGACAAAGGATGCACAGGACAGACACTTTAAAATCCATGTCTGACTAAAAGTATGTCTCTGGTAGGCACTCTAAAATCAATGTCTGACCGAAGAAGGGATGTCCATGACTGACATTTTAAAATCCTTGTCTGACTGAGAAAGGATGCCCATGACAGACACTTTAACATCCATGTCTGACTGAAAAATATGTCCATAGCAAGAACTATTAAACCCCTTTTGAATGAAAAAAGATGTCTATGGCAGACAGTTTAAGATCCATGTCTGACTGGAAAAGGATGTCCATGGCAAACACGTTAAAATCCATATCTGTATAAAAAAGATGTCCATGTCCGTAACAGACACGTTAAAATCCATGTATGACTGAAAATAGATGTTCGTTGCATATACTTTAAAATCTTTGTCTGACCGAAAGCTGATGTCCATGACAGAATATTAAAATCATTGTCTGACTGATAAAATATCTAAGGCAGACAATATAAAACCCAGTCTGATTGAAATACAAAAATATTCAATTTAAAATCCATGTGTGACTGAGAAGGGATTTCCAAGGCAGACACTTTCAAATCCATGTCTGACTAAAAATGAAAGTTTTAGATAGACAGTGAAAACACCTGTCTGATTTAAAAAGGATGCCCAAGGCAGATACTATAACATTCAAGTCTGACTGAAAACAGTCGTCAATGGTGGACGCTTTTAAATTCATGTGTGACAGAAAAAATAATATCCTTGGCGGACCTTTTAAATCCATGTCTGAGTGTGTATGGCAGACGCTTTGGAATTCATGTCTGACAGAAACTGGCTGTCCATGGCAGACTCATTGAAATCCGTATCTGACTGAAACAAAATGTTTATGGTGAACAGTTAAAAACCTTTTCTGAGTCAAAAAAGACGTCCATGACAGACACTTTAAAATCCGTGTCTGACAGAAAAAGGCTGTCCAAGTCAGACACTTTAAAAGACATCTGACTTATAAAAGGATGTCCTGACAACTGTCTAACATAGAATGTCCACAGCGAACACTTTAAAATCTATGTCAGAATGAAAGATTATATTCATTGCAGACACTTTACAATCCATGTCCGGCTGCGTGGGTTCGAGTCTCGGATTCGGACAATATGGGTAGGTGAGAAAGATTGCCAGTAGCTTCTCGTGGGTCTTTTGTTCTTTTTACGGGCTCTTCCTCCATCATTAATACTGGCCACCATGTATATCCTATTTGTGCTTCAAAATGGCATTAAACTCTGAAACAACCAACATAGGAATGTATATTTTGGCCGAACGTTCGAGGAAGTGTCTACAAGTTTAAAAGTTTTACCTGAAAGAATATAATGACCTGCCTTAAAACCAGAGCTGTTGAAACCACTAACCGAATGTTAGGTTCAATACATGATATATTTTTATACTGGGAATTTCATCATCAGTTCATGGAATGTTTTCAACATTTTATCATGTAAGTAGATTTGAATTCATAGATTTCAAAGTTTATATTACATATCTCTGAGAATCTGATTTCAATTTAGAAATTACAATAAAGTTCGTTTAAATTAGGCGGCATGGTTTATATTTTTAGCATGGGTTCCTGGATTGTTACGTTATACGATTTATATAATATATTTCTAATTAGACCTAACTAATGTTAATTATTTTCCTTACGTACTAGTTGTTGGCTTTATTTAAGACTAAATAAGCCTAGGTAGAATATTTATTTTGAACATTATACGCAACGACTCGTATTTGAGTCACGTGACCATCACACATATTTTGGCTCATTTATTTTTATTTTGGCCGACATTGGTCCATGATACACTAACTTATCACCGACGTCGGTTCATATTGGCTAAATGACGTTCGTCCAATGCCATTGAATATTATTAACTAACTGTTAAGCCAACCAGTCGGGTCGAAATGGGCCTGACCGTTAAACATAACATTATAAGGTTGGGCAGACGTTGGTTCATAAGTGAACTAACACTGACATTACATCTAGCCAATGTAAAAATTGACTTTGCCAAACGTCATTTTTTCATGATCTGCTGACGTTGGAGACGACGCTAACTTATGCAAATATTTTTGTATTTGATAATTTTGAAAAACTTTGCGTACTAAACAGAGAGTGCTTCTTAAATAGTTCCCATCCAAAACATTTTTGTATTTGATAATTTTTAAACACTTTACATACTAAACAGAGAGTGCTTCTTAAATAGTTCCCATCCAAAAAATTTTTAAAAAAATATTTTACTTGTCTTAAATGCATGTCTCTACCGCTGTCGTGCCTAGGTCAGCTTTATGTCCTACAAATGGTATGTCACTGTTTAGATATTGTGAACTTACTATGGTATTTCACTGTTTAGATATTGTGAACTTACTATGGTATTTAACTGTTTAGATATTGTGAACTTACTATGGTATTTCACTGTTTAGATATTGTGAACTTACTATGGTATTTAACTGTTTAGATAGTGTGAACTTACTATGGTATTTCACTGCTTAGATATTGTGAACTTACTATGGTATTTCACTGTTTAGATATTGTGAACTTACTATGGAATATCACTGTTTAGATGTTGTGAACTTACTATGGTATTTCACTGTTTAGGTATTGTAAACTTACTATGGAATATCACTGTTTAGATATTGTAAACTTACTATGGTATTTCACTGTTAAGATGTTGTGAACTTACTATGGTATTTCACTGTTTAGGTATTGTAAACTTACTATGGTATTTCACTGTTTAGATGTTGTGAACTTACTATGGTATTTCACTGTTTAGATGTTGTGAACTTACTATGGTATTTCACTGTTTAGATATTGTAAACTTACTATGGAATATCACTGTTTAGATGTTGTGAACTTACTATGGTATTTCACTGTTTAGATATTGTGAACTTACTATGGAATATCACTGTTTAGATATTGTAAACTTACTATGGTATTTCACTGTTTAGGTATTGTAAACTTACTATGGTATTTCACTGTTTAGATATTGTAAACTTACTATGGAATATCACTGTTTAGATATTGTAAACTTACTATGGTATTTCACTGTTTAGATGTTGTGAACTTACTATGGTATTTCACTGTTTAGATATTGTAAACTTACTATGGTATTTCACTGTTTAGATATTGTAAACTTACTATGGTATTTCACTGTTTAGATATTGTAAACTTACTATGGTATTTCACTGTTTAGATGTTGTGAACTTACTATGGTATTTCACTGTTTAGATGTTGTGAACTTACTATTATGGTATTTCACTGTTTAGATATTGTGAACTTACTATGGAATATCACTGTTTAGATATTGTGAACTTACTATGGTATTTCACTGTTTAGATATTGTGAACTTACTATGGTATTTCACTGTTTAGATGTTGTGAACTTACTATGGTATTTCACTGTTTAGATATTGTAAACTTACTATGGAATATCACTGTTTAGATATTGTAAACTTACTATGGTATTTCACTGTTTAGATGTTGTGAACTTACTATGGTATTTCACTGTTTAGATATTGTAAACTTACTATGGTATTTCACTGTTTAGATATTGTAAACTTACTATGGTATTTCAATGTTTAGATCTTGTAAACTTACTATGGTATTTCACTGTTTAGATGTTGTGAACTTACTATGGTATTTCACTGTTTAGATATTGTGAACTTACTATGGAATATCACTGTTTAGATATTGTGAACTTACTATGGTATTTCACTGTTTAGATATTGTGAACTTACTATGGTATTTCACTGTTTAGATGTTGTGAACTTACTATGGTATTTCACTGTTTAGATGTTGTGAACTTACTATGGTATTTTACTGTTTAGATATTGTGAACTTACTATGGTATTTAACTGTTTAGATTGTGTGAACTTACTATGGTATTTCACTGTTTAGATATTGTGAACTTACTATGGTATTTCACTGTTTAGATATTGTGAACGAACTATGGTATTTTACTGTTTAGATATTGTGAACTTACTATGGTATTTTACTGTTTAGATATTGTGAACTTACTATGGTATTTCACTGTTTAGATATTGTGAACTTACTATGGTATTTAACTGTTCAGATATTGTGAACTTACTATGGTATTTCACTGTTTAGATATTGTGAACGAACTTACTATGGGATACGACGTTTTAAGCTATTATCGATTAGTGAAAGATGGGAGTTTATCTTGCGGTTTAGATATTTGGGCCTTTTTGCTGTTCCTGTAACTGAAATCAGTCTGGAAAGATCACAAGTGAGAGAAAACTAATTCACAAATATACCCATATTTTCCAGAATTTAACAAAAATGGCCGAAACATTCGTTTGATGGCCTTAAATTTAACAACTTGATAATTTAGAAAATATGTTCTTGTTACATATGCATATAGAGAAAGAAAGAGGAAATCGATATCATCGATATAATCGATATAAACGATAGAGACTAGAGTTGTGTAGTGTACATTATTTATATACATCATGAGAGGCATGTACTCTATGTTCATAGTATATCATAATTTTGTTCGGCATCAAGATACGAAAGATAATCAAGCATCGTCGACCTCACGATTTTATTTACTAGCAATTGACGCAATAGCGATTGGTCGCAGTGGATGGCAGCTAAACACTAGCAATTGATACAATAGCGACTGGTCGCAGTGGATAGCAACAGCTGTCATATTGTATGTAGAGAAAGCTGAATTTCCTGATGATTTCCAAGGAAACGTTTGTCTTTCTATATAATAATAATAATAATAATAATAATAATAATAATAATAATAATAATAATAATAAATACTACTGCTACTACTACTAATAATAAGAAGAAGAACAAAAAGAAGAAGAAAAAGAAGAAAAATAAGAAGAAACATAAACTGACTACTAGATATTTAATCATTGTGTAAGCCTAGATAATACCTATATTCCTGTAAGCATATGCTTGTTAATCTTTTCCAATCCTTCGGTTGAATCCTTTTCAATCTGACCCCTGTCTAGCCCTAGCCACCACACCTGCCCACGAAGTCGTTCTCATGTTGATCTGCTCTTTGTATATTCCATTTTAATCCTAGTTTGTTTTGTATTTTTCTTTGATTTACCAACACGTTTAAGAAGAGGTCATCAGTAGGTCACACATTCCTTGCTAAAACAAAACCTACCTGCTTCATCATTTTGTTTATTTCAAAAATAAATCGTGACGACATCGTAATGTTTTGAGATTGTTCATGCAATGATGTCATCAATAGCAGTTTATAGTTCAATACCTGTATGTAAATCGTGATGTCGTCTTAATGATTTCAGATTGGTTATGCAATGATGTCCTCAATAACAGTTTATAGTTCAATACCTGTATGTAAATCGTGATGTCGTCTTAATGATTTCAGATTGGTTATGCAATGTTGTCATCAATAACAGTTTAGTTAATCAGGTTTATTTTCTCCATCTTTACAACTTCCATTTATGAGTCGATAGTATATATTTTGTGTAGGTATAGCTGTATTCATTTACATTTACAAAGCACTTTTAATGTATTGCATTTCTATGAAAATGTGACCAGACCTCTCAAAGATCCTTAAGTGCAAGGTTAAAAATCATCGCCATGGAGTGGAGGTCATTGGGCAGAAGTGAGCCAGTTCATTTTAAATAGATCTATAGTAACCACATTGCATTTACCTTAAAGTCAGAAAACCATAAAGCCACAATTAAAAATACATGACATATACCTTGTTGACAAAAGATGTGAGAATGATTTATTTTGGAAAAAGCGTGTCTCTCTCTCTCGCGAGATTTGAAAGGTATGACTAATGTCTTATACGCTAGTATTCTCTATGACACGTCCATATAGAGTGATATTGTTTAATCTTCTGTCTCACTATTAAATAATGATTTCGGTTTGTTTGTTTGATTAGGATTTTTAACGTAGCTTTAACATTTTTTCAGTCATATCGCTACGATGTCTGCAGTGAGGTAGTTTATAGCGATGTCTAGCTCTGGAGAATGATGTTCCACCTAGTCACATTATCCTGACACCAGGCCTACCAGTCCTAACACTAACCTCTTAATGCTGAGCAGCAAGAGATGCAGCTGTTAGTACTATATTTGGTATGATTCGGCCGGGGATCGAACCAAAGTCCTCCAGCTTCCGCGGCGGACGCTCCAACCACTTGGGCACCGGAGCGGTTCTCATTACGATAGTGTGTTGCCCAACACTGCGTTAATTAGGGTAGTTTGTGGGACGTAATAGTGTTAAATACAGACATCCATTATGGTATCGTGTGAGACCAACCAAAATCGACATTCCATTCGTAAACATCTGTATTTGTCTTGCTTACGGTGACATTCCTACTATAAAAATACAAGTGTTTTAAAAGTATGTAACATTTGCATATCAACATACATGCGCAATAATCTAATATACTCTGCATTTATTTCCAGCTGATGAAGTTTAAGTTCATAAATATAAAGCTTCGCACAATTAGATGCAGATTAATTTTCACTGCATGAATTTAATCACACTGAAGAAAATTAAAGGTTTTGGGAAATAGAATAATTCAGCCTTCAAATTATATCACGCTTGGATATGAACAACTCAGTTACAACAAAGGCACGTGCCAGTTGTAGCGGGCTGATTTTGCAATGAACATAATTTATTAAGGGACCTATATATAGCAGAATCATATATTTTTTATGTACGTGAATACACACACACACACACACACACACACACACACACACACACACATATATATATATATATATATATATATATATATATATATATATATATATATATATATATATATATATTCATGTTTTACTTAGGCAGAAGTGGGTATTTTATTATTTTATCTAATTAATGTTCATAGAAGAGTGAAATAAAATTATCAGTTGCAATTATTGTCTTATTTTCATTTTCTTCACATATATGACCATTTAGTTAACCCTGAGTAACCAGGAGTACCTATTGAGTTTTGTTTACTCATAGCAATTAAGCTACCCTGATTGCTATTCATGCTGGGTTGTACTATTGCACGACAAGTGGTCAGTAACTTTGTGAGTAGTTAGTTTGCTACTTGTCTGTATAAACAGCATAGCACGAATTAGGGGTGGTTATTCCATTGGAGTTTCCACATATGATAATATAAATGTATTTATAATAAGGTTAATGTAACAGTTTATTTTGTATGTACTCTGTAAATTTCTCTGAATAATATATTGCATTTAAGTACCTTTAATAGGTTATCAACCTGCATAATCTTTTCTGATGTTTTGTTTGTTTGTTTGCTTAAAATGTTTGACGTATCTTTAACATGTTTTCAGTCGCTACGCTATTGCTACGATGTCTGCAGTGAGGCAGTTTATAGTGATGTACTGGGGCATCATGCCGCAAACATGTAGCATTATGTCCCACCCAGTCACATTATCCTGACACTAACCTCTGAATGCTGAGCGCCAAGCGAGGCAACTGTTAGTACCAGTTTTGTAAGTCTTTGGTATGACCCATTTGGGGATCGAACTCACGACCTCCTGCTTCCGCGGCAGACGCTCTAGCCACTAGGCCACCGGAGCGGTTAGTCTTTTCTGAGCCTATCATTCTGTCCATATGCTTGTCTGTCTGTCTGGTCTGATTTTGCTCTACACACTTGATTGTGGTGTTTAGATTCATTTGGTCAACTATTTTTCTAGATGGATAAGTAATATGTGGTGGTAGTCTTTCGTATTGAATATACTGTAAAATAGAATAAATGTATACATGCAGAACAATAATTCACTAATGACGGTTTTATTTATAGTTGTAGTAAATGTATTTTGTTGTATTTGCAGGGTTTAAAAAAGCAGGAGATATATATATTTAATCTAAATGTACCAACCTCGTGTACAATAATCCCAACTCCTACAACCTATACATGTACTGGACTTGTCAATAGTCTATTCTGTGAGTAGAAGGAAAAGAACAGTAACATATATATGTTAATAATATGAGACTATAATTGCTTGTATTAATTGTAAACCCGTAGGCTATAAGGCCTGCGTTGTCAGTATCGATGTATTTAACAAATGTTAGTTTAGAAGGTCTTATGCGATGGACCGGCCTGCCACCCCGATTACATTAGTGTGAATGAATATCGCACCTGATGGAGTGTAAATATTTCAGCGCTGCATACATTTAGGTACACCGAGCGTGACGTTTATACAGCTGATCGGGTGGTCAATTTCACATTTATGATAAGGCGATTCAGAACAGAGTAAATATTTTAAATGTGCGAAGTATACTATCCGAAATTATTTAATGTACGATATATAATTTTGATGTTTTTTAATTGGCACGGTGGCTTCGTAACAATGATCTCAGATGATCATTTTCGACTTACAAGCAGTGTATATCCATGTATATTCAACTGTGCTATTGATGGAGAAGTTGCAAGTATTGAATCGGATTTGCCTTGTTTGCGCAAGTTACTCGTATTTGAACTGGATACATGGACCAGCTAATAGTATTTGAAACGGATGCATGGAAAAAAGTGACTAGTATTTTAAATGTATATATGGACAAGTTTGTAGTAATTAAAAAAGATAAATGGACAAGTCACCAGTATTCAAAATATAAATATGGACAAGTTACCAATTATGGAATTGGATGTGTGGACATATTATCAGTAATCGAAATGGATGCATAGACAAATTACTAGCATTTCAGATAGATGTATGGACAAGTTATTAGTGATCAAAATGATTGTAGGGACAAGTTACTAGTATCTGAAATAAATGTACCCTTTGTCGACTAGGGAGGTTCCTTTTCATGGTTTACACATGCATTCGCCATTGGTGTTGAACAAAACAAAAGCCGTATATACCCCAAAATACTTGAGATCAATGTCACGGAAGGTCCATAGGGTGAGGGAGAGTTAATAATGTCAAACGTGTCTAATCCTAGAATCAAAATGTTGTTCTAGCTGCAAATTAAACTACGTTTTGTTTGATACTTTAATTTCTTACCTTTTTATTTTGCACAATGATAGGCATTTCAAATCAGCGCTTCGTATAAATAATAAAAAAATATATTTTAATCCCGTGTTCTGTGTAAACAATACTAAATATTTTCTTTAAGATTCCACATGCCAAGCAACAAACAGAAAGGGTGAACTGAACTTTTGCTAGAACGTCATTTTTGAAGAAGAAAAAACTTCTTACGAAAATGAAAAATATAAGGTCAATAGCGCCAAACCGAAGCCTCCAACTTGTTTAGAATTTCTCTAATTGGGTTATCTCATTTTATTAGTTTAAATTTTGTCGTTAGTGTTGTCGTTTTAAAAACTGTGTAAAAATGTTCGTTTACCCACCCGGACGTTTCATTGAGGTTGCACCCTTTCGAGTAATTAAACCATTATTATATATCAATACTATGGCACCCGATATGTGATCTTTTCAACTAGATTAGCTCGAGAATGACTAGAGGCAATCAAAACTTATCTTCTGGTCTGTGGTTCTGTCCGACAAAAATTACAAGAACATAAAGAATCTCAGGTTGAGTTTGCAGAAGTACCAGAATAATAAATTAAACTGGTGACAAAGTCTACTGAAAATGTTACATAAGTATCTGAAGGTCTTTTTTCTACACTAGAACAAACTGCCACATTGACTGTTAAAATAGCAAAAAGAACTAAGAAGACAAATAGACTTTTAAGAAAACAGCTGATATAGCTGCTGATCAGCCTATTTGCAGATTTGAACAAGCTCGTGCTAAAATAGGTGAAATAGGGCCAAGAAAGAAGCAGAAAATCAATGAAAAAGAATTAAGTTAAGTAATTAAGTATACGACGGAATTGTTGATATATTAACCGGGGTTGAAATATTTAAATTACCTTATACTCTAGCCAGGGGATATTTTAGAAGAAATGAAGTTTTTAAATCTAAATATGTTAACTTTGATTTCGATACATATAACAAAATGAATGTATATTTTGGCAAGCCACTGGCAAGATAAAGTTATTTAATATTTTAAACATTTGATTATAAATTAATAAACAAATGAAAAGTTGAATACAATTACAAACTTCTCAACAACCGAAATCTCAATCTCCTAAACATCACAAATTCCAATAGTTCAACAACAAAACCTACAATCTCCTAAAGCACCACAACCTCCTAAACAAAAACGACAACCACCTCAACAAAAACTTGATGAGATTAAAAATAAATTTAAATACGAAACTATTATAGATATTTTTAATCATACAAGAAATTCAGAAAAGATTGCGTAATTATATAGAAAAAGACAGTTTTTAAAATCCAGGATATGTTAATAAAATAGGACAACGATACCTAGATTTCAGTTATATACTGTGTTCTTTAAAAAAAACTGATATTAATGATTCAAATTTAAAAGAAAGTAAATATAGAAATCAGTAAATAGGGGCAAATAAATCTACTGCAACATCCTGAAAAAAACAACAAGGATTCGAAGTAGAAGAATCTTTTGGAAGTAATATATATATACTCAATGAAGTGGGTTTGTTACTTATCCCAACAACGTCCTTTCTGAGGATTAGAAAATCTGATTGAAAGAAAATGTGCTGGAAATAAGTTATCAGAAATTAATAATGCAGCAGCTGTTATTTGTCAACGATTAGTTACAGCCGGCATCATGGACATTAATGTTTATCGGTCTCTCTTTGATGAAATCGTAGATAATTATCACAGTGATTAAATAAATAACACATAATATGATTCTACACAATGCTCAAAGTGGACCTACAATGATCAGATTGATGAAGTCACTAATACCAGCTTGTAAAACGTTCTACTAGGAAGAAAACGGTGATGCTGTTCTGGGCTTTTTTTAGATGAATAGCCTCAACATCAATACCGATTAAAAAGCAACTAGGAATGAAAGCTATTAACGTTGTTAGCGATACAAAAGTCATAGTGCTATTGTTAATATTGCAGGTAAAGCGTTTTCAGCAATTACGGATAGATTAGCAGGATCAATACGACGAAAACCGTAATCAGTAAAATTACCCAGCATTGAGGTAACGCCTTCAAATGTCAGTAAAATAGTAAATCAAGCCGCAAATCAAAACATATTTGACTGATTAAGTACAACAATACAACTGCAAATATAATAGCAGGTTGTGGGCCTCGTGTTAGAACATAACAATTATAATAAAATGTTCAAACTTATATATGATCCAGCGTTTGATATAGATGCGCCAGAACTCTAGAACGAGTATGTACGCGATTATCAGTATTATTCTTATGACACAAGATAACCATATTAGCGTGGACAAATCAAACTACAAGTTCATGATACAAGAATGTATTTCGTTCCCGCTGTAGCGTTTTTTGAAGTAGAAGGTGAACTTTTAATAAATGTTTGCAGTTATATGATCACACACTCTACGTGTTGGTTTTGTTAACAATGTAGTTACTGCGTTGATTGACAGCGCTACATATACGATTCATGGAAGAAATATTGAATCAGTTCAGAAAGACGTCAACATTGTCATAGCAATATTAAGTTTAGCGAGATATTCATATTATTACATAAGTCGTTTCCACGCCACTCTCGCGGAGGTGAAATTGCCATCATCACAAAAAATTCGATCCTAAAATGTCATAAACACAACTCAACCTGCAATTTCTGCCACACATCGTTTTAACTAGTCAAAATAACACTCGCACTGGAACAAAGGTCAGTTCATTTTGTCCGCCTCTACCTACCGCCCTCCTCCTAGTAGAAAAAACAAGCTGACTCTTTCCGGACCAGCTTCTGAATCTCCTGGTACGTGGGAATTCGATAGGTGGCAACCGGATTAGTCTTGGAGATTTTCATTTTAATTTTGACTGTCCTTGTATCCCACGAACTTGCATCAGATCACCTCTGCATTATATGTCATCTAAACGTATCAGACTCTAAGCCACCACCTTTATTTTCAACTAAGAGAAACCTCCGTATGATAAATATAACCAAACTAATGCATGACATCCAAGCAAACCTAACAACTTCCTTACCCCCTACAGCAGAACAACTGGATAACTGCCTGCATTAATTGCTTGAAAATCACGTCCCAGCCACCAAGTGCAGAGTATCAATTAATAAGTGTTCTCCGTGGTAAAGCAGTGTTAGGGACCACCGTCGCACTGCTAAAAGAGACCGCCAAAAAGAGGAGAGGCTCTGGCTTTCCACCACACACTATTCATAACAAATCTATGTAGCCCCTGAGAAGAACGTCACAAACATAGTCCATTTAGCGAAATTATCCAACTACAGTACTAAGATCGCGGAGAACTCCTGCTGCAAAGAGCTCTTCGAGATTACTAACAAACTAATGTCAAGGAAAAAAATGTACACCTCTGCCAACCACCTTCTCTCCAGTAGACCTTCCGGATCTGTTTGCAAATTCCTTCAATGACAAGGTACAAACCATTAGAGATGCGCTTGACAACACAATTTCAATTGACTTTTGGTCACCATACAGTTGCGATACAGAATGTCTGCGACAACCATTGGCAGCATTGAAACCTGTCTCTACGGATTTAGTAGGGACACTCGTGATGAAGAGAGCACCATAGTCATGTGAACCTGGTCCAATACGAACATCACTGCTGCTTGAGTACATAGATCCAATATTGCCTTCAATAATTGATATTATTAATACCTCTCATCAGGGACATTGCCATCAGTTTTCAAAACTGCCATTGTAAAGCCTCTGCTTAAGCAACCATCACTCAACCATACCGTTCTAAAGAGCTACCGCCAAGTTTCTAATCTCCCGTTCATATTGAACGTCGTGTATAACGCTTTCCTGACCCAACTGTATTTCATCTTAATTTTCAAACAGTTTTTGTAGCAATGTACAGTCTGCATATCATCCTTGCCACAGTATTGAAACTACTCTACTGAAAGTAGTTGACATCCTCCCTGCTTGCGATAGCGGAGAAAAATAGTCATCCCCCATCCCCTTTGATCTGTCTGCAGCATTCGACAGAATAGACCATTCTATATTGCTTGACCGTCTCCTGCACGTAATTGGCAATCAAAATACAGCCTTACCCTGGTTCAAGTCCTACTTAGTCAACATGACACAAAGTGTATATACAAATGGAATACCTCGCAGACAAGCTGATCGATGTTGTTGTTCCACAAGGGTCTGTACTTAGGCATGTGTTCTCTCCATTCTATACAGTACGCCAATCTCAAGTGTCATAGATAATCATCCAGTGTCTCACGAAATGTAGGTTGATGACACCCAAATATACAACTCTAGCCACCCAACTGAAGTTCATGCTACCATCCAAGGAGTATAGAGGTGTATGTCTGATGTAAAATAAAGGATGACATATAACACGCTGCAGATGATTGATGATAATACTGAGGCAATTCGCATCACAATAATAACATTTTCTCATTCACATTATTTACCTCAAAGAATAAACACCAGACAGTACTCTCATATTGCACCAACATGTCATGAACATATGAAAGGCTGCACATCTCGAGCTAAGACGCATCAGCTCCATTCGCAAATATCTTTCGGTTGATGCCACTAAAACATTTGCGTGTTTATTATTACTTTAAAGACGTGACTAATGTAATTCGATTCTGCCTGGTTTGTCTCAATATCTACTCCAGAAACTTCAATAAGTTCAAAACACAGTTGTGCGGATTCTCCTTAAAATACTATGATCAGGACATACATCCACGCTGCTCTGTACCCTACACTGACTATTCATTCGATCCAGAATCAATCACAAAATGTGTTCACTGACGGACTCCAGTAGACCATACCTGTCTGGCCTCACCCATGTAAACACACCAGCAAGATACTTAAGCACCTCTTCTGAAAATCGGATACTTTATATTCCCACTATGAAAACGAAGTCATATGGACAACGTTCTTTTGCATGCCAGGGCACAACAACGTGGAATGAATTGCCCATTATAATTAGACATAAAGACACAGTGATCCCGTTCAATAGTGTTCTTAAAACTCACCGTTTTTGACTGCAGGAACAAACTCAAAGACCTAAAAATGTTTCTTATCTTCTATATTTTCAGCATTTTTTGTTTTCTAATTTTATGGTGTTTTTATTGTAGTAATGTCATTATAGATGTCGTAAAGCACTTAGAGCTTCTAAAGACTAGGAGCTATACAAAGTCTTCGTTATTTTTATTATTATTATTGTTGTTATTATTATTATTATTATTATTATTATTATTATTATTATTATTATTATTATTATTATCAGCTATTCCATCAATGATGTTTGCTAAGGATATTACAGACCGTGCTAATCATGTTCAATATATTATATTACAGACACCACAAGTTACTATAACTAATGCTCATCCAGATGCTTTTGTACATTCAGATAGACAAGCTCATGCTTATTTTGATATTAGCGTTAATGCAGATTTCAACTTAGGATTTGCAACACGTCTAGAAATATTGTTAGGAGGACGTAGAAGATTTTCATGTGTAATTCCACTGTCTCATATTTTTGCAGTTTGTAGAAATGTTAGAGAGGTTATTTTGTTGGGGTCAAGCCAATTGTGTACTTGTAAAAGAAGGTGATAATAATGATGCAATCTGGCGAGATGTCGATACTAATGGTAAAGTAAATATAACAAACGTCTCACTGTGGATGCCAACAATTGCCGAAGAACACAATTTACCTGAGTTTATGGATGAAGGTCGTAAATCAATATTGTCATGATTAACAGTGACCATAAACCGTATTCAAAGTATAGTTCGATGTGCATTTACATGGCATGTATTATTACAACAGGGTGTTTCTGCGCCACGAAATATTTAATTGCTTTGCAGAAGATTGCAAGATTAAACTCCCAAAAACTTAGTCATATGATATTTGACCAACTCAGAGTTACTGAGGATTCTTAAAGAATATATGGCCAACAAGAGTCAGCCAAGACTATATTGTTAGATTATACTCCAAATCATGTTGAACGAGCGTATCATCGCTTGATGATATTTATGGGAGGTGTTCAAAATATAGATACTGGTTTACAAATATCTCAATTTGGTTTTACAAAACATCTTGATTTCACAACAAACTGTCGTTGTTATACACTTCCGAGCTTGCGTAAACGTTGTACCAGTTGGTGGTTATATAGTGTTGGTGGACGAATATGAGTCATTGATACCTCAGTAGAAAACATGTAATTAAATTGCTAATGATGTCATATAGCCACGTTGTGACACCCTGACTCCAGGTCAGGTAATAATATTACAATCAAATCTGGCAAGTAAATGAGGAACAAAAATAACATGGAAGAAACATAACATTTCTAGTAGTGGTCCAAACAAATTATCAATGACCAAAACTCAGCTCAAACATTTTAACAAAGCTTTAGAATCAAATACAAGAGTTCAACTTAATCTTTCCACGAGTTCCATTTAAGATTCAACAAAAGTATGTGGAACATTTCCACTTCTCTTTGCTATACCTGAATTAATAGCCGCTGCCGCTAAAGCTGTTGCAAACTCAGTAACACTAATGTACCTGCTGCGAAAAGGCTCTAAAAAGCAACAGGAACAATAAGTTTACATAATGAAAGCTTAGAACAGGTTACGAACACAACAACACCAAAGACGTCCACAAAAGTCAAATATGGCTCAGCCTGGTCGTCTAAGAGTGACAGCCGAACAATACGGAAAGGGTCTAAGACTTGTGCTATTAATTTAACTAGAAGAGCATTTACATCGTTAAGAGCTCTAGATGACAATTAAACGGCATTTGATAGAAATGAGAAATGCGTTGTGCACATGGTGGTGATTATTAATGTATTTCACACTATTCCCAGAATAATCGGTAAAATATATACATACAGATTAATTGTTGAAGACGTTTACTCAGTCATCGCTATATGAGTTCTTAGGAACATTATTGGCTCCAATGTATACGGATAATATAGATGTCATAGCAAATTTATTGTGTCCATATCAACATGTTTTTCGCACATAAAGCACCAACGAATTTTTTCCATTCCATTATAATCAGCTGTCAGAATTAATCACATCTTTCATCATCATCATAGCAAGCAGAAGTCATTTTTGAATAAAAATACAACTTTCTACGAAAATGAAAATTGTAAGGTCAATATCGCCTAACCGAAGCTTCTAACTGACCTAGATTTTCTCTAAATGGTTTAGCATATTTTGTTACTTTATCTTCATTCGTTAGTATTTATTTACATATCTGTATGTACGTTCGTTTACAGACCCTGACGTTTCTGCCCACTAACATTTAGAGTAATTAAATCAGTATCATATCAGACAAGTTGCTATTTCTTAACCCAAATCTTTTTCAAGACCTACACGATAGCGCCACCTAGGATCATGTAAATGTATCGTTATAAATTGGTGTGGAATATCTTGCGCACGTGAAATGAAGTTTTTTAAACCTAATTATATCCATATCCTCTGAACACCAAGTCTGATGAATATTTCCAAACGTATGTGTATCAACGCCATTGAATACAACAAAATTATACGGTTGTCTTTGATTACTTTCAAGTATTTATGTATATCGCTTAGTAGCATAATTCACATCTGTTTTAATGTATATGTCGAGAAAATATTTTTCTTGCCGGATCTGATAGTTTGTCCAGCATCACATCATCATAAACAACTAAATTATTAACAAATCCGTCTAAATTTTCGACAGATGGGGCTTCATCAATATCGGTGTTTTATTCAATAATATAATCAATGACTTCATTCGATAATTCTGCGTTGTCATTAAAATCTGTAAGCACATCGACATCTACAAGATATTTCTTAACAAACCATTATTAGGCAATATTACCGTACGATATGTATTTAATTTCAGTGAACTTGAAAAAGAGCGACTGATTTTATTTGGAGTGTAACTACACATAAAATTTTTGGCCTGATAAGTTCTACGGGAAGACATGCAATATACAGATTAGATCCAACTGCTCTTCAGCGAGTATTGAACATGAACAATTTCAAGTAATTCTAGAAGATGCACAATTATCACCGTCTTCCCTTTTATGAACTATCGTCTCGACTTTGAATACACTCAAGACAGGTCAGTATCACATTAACTCGTGTGTAACCAGACTACTATCAATTCTGTGTACGGTAAATTGTCATGGATTATTATGTGAAGATTGCAACAACATGTTTGTCTTACAGCTTGCACAATGATTATTCTGTCCTTGTTGTAATGTCATGATAAATTCAGTGTCACGATCAATGTCGCTTTTATGTTTTTATCGTACTGCTTATAATTGATTTGTTTCGTACTATACCAACTTCACTGTTATTATTAATATTTTGATTATTATTTCTGTAAAGTCTAAGATAACCCTCCGCATCTGAGATATTCATCTGACTCGAGACACTGCGAGATACACCAAGTTTGACCACTCAATTATATCATCAACAATCCAAACAAGTGTATCAGTTAATCATTGAGATACATGAATTATCAATGCACATCCGCGTCCAAACTATCCTTCAACGTCTTTTGCACGCGCCTATCCAAAAAACCGTTTTTGGAGCCTTTTTCCTTGCCAAGGCAGTCAACAGACTAGCAATAGCGCTGAAGTTTGTAACATAACATAATTACGATAATAACTTGCGGGTCCTAAAAGAGATCGCACTTCTGTTTTTGTAGTTGGGCATGCGGCGTTACAAGATTGGTCGACTTTAGCAATGTCTGAGGTTAATGTATCTTAACGTGAATTCTACCTCACCTCACCTCACTCTCTCCGTCATCTTTCTTGTTAAGGCTAGAATCTTCCTTTTGAAGTTTCATTGATTCATCAGGTTACAAATTGTCTACAGGCGAAGTCGCGGGGTGCAGTGGTTTCGAGCATAGACCTCGTCTCTACGGATCCCACGTAATAGCATTAGGTTTCCGTAACACATACCTACTTTCTAAAATTACTTTGTACGACAATCATGACCAGCACGCTGTTTGAATTCACCCATTCACAAACGACAAATCAAGGTCAATGTAACAAACCGGAAGAGAATCTTTAGTCCTTATTAGAAAATGGACGTCCAATGTCTCACCTGTATAATCAGTAGGTTTGACAAATGTGCTATCCACCAATGCCGGGTAGGTACAAAATGTATCATACAGCACTGTAGCATTCTCCCCATTTACGGTAGCTGTTCGAGCATTTTACTGGTTAACACCTTCCACTAGTGACTGATGACACTGCATTTATCGTGTAACAATATTTTCTGTGGTCTTTGAGAATATGGCCAGGTTTGTTGCAAGCATAGCATACAACTTCAGATTTCTTACCAGTGGTACCCTTATCTACCCCTTGGGGCTTCCCGGGGCCATGGAACTGATTACAGCTGGAATTATGAGCCCCTCGCTTCCGACCATTTTGACCATTCCGACTATGAGGTGCCAACCCATTATCCTTTCTAACGTCAGTGACGCTGGGTCTATCCCTGTCATCCCAGGTGGTTGGAAGAGAGTGTACACTCTTGGCCTTGGCACGGATGACATTTAAAGTCGCGAATGCACGCTCCGCTAAAAATACGATTAGGTCTTTCCGATACGGAATGATGACATGTTGTGTCAAAATATCATCCCGTAAGCCTGCGAAAATGAGAGTTGTGCCTGTAATTGTATTCCATTTATTGAAAAGCACGCGCGCGTGAGTATGAAATTGTACGTGTGTCTCCGTTGTTAGTTTAGACAGCTCTCAGACAACTCTCTTAAACGTTTGCGACAACTTTCAGCTGACAGATCGTACTGCCTTAACAGTACATTTTTGAGAGCGTCGTAATCGTCTACTTCAGATGGTGCCATATTATGACAGACATCCTTGGTAGATCTTTGCAAAAGTGCATGAATTTTAATGGCCCTCTGGTCTTTGGGTATATGATGGATTAAAGCTAACGTTTCAAACTGCGTATAAAACTTGTGCAACTAGCACTAGGAGAGCGCTATTCCATTTCAGGCTTTCCTCCGAGACAACCATCTCTCTAGTGCATTTTCAGACTAAAAAATTTCGACCAAGGTTGTCACATTAAATGTTCATTACTTCCGAGGTGTTCATTTTAATTTCACTCGCCCAATCATTAGCAGTAGTTTCTAATATTTTCACTCGCCCAATCATTAGCAGTAGTTTCTAATAATTTTACTAGACACTTATTTGATTTCTCAGTTAGAATCTATCTTTGTAGAATGAATATTATTTTCTTTCTCAAATCCGTCTTGAAATATACGGTCAATTGCATTGAATAAAAACTGATCATTTTGACATTTTAACGCTGGAATACAAAACAATTAAGAATGAAAGTCGAAATGACTCTTCGAAAATGCTCCCCTGGTCTAAATGTAGCGATATCTTAATGGTCGGTGCATTCATGCATTCCATTTTAAAGGTTTACTGCTTATTCAATCGCAATACTTCACACAAATATTGCTTCCGGGGTTAATCTTACAAGGTCAAATCAAGATATAGGAATTTTAATCTTAATCTTAGATGATATCTCATCGTCCTCGATATTATTTTTAAGACAAATACTTAAAATTATATATATATATATATATATATATATATATATATATATATATATATACACCCATATATAAACGGAAAGCTGAAAGGATACGATACAAACTATTGCTAATACTGATCAGGTTATGCTAGTTATTAAACAGAGTATCATATCAAACCTCATGGTATGATAAACACTGGTAGTTTCGTATGGTTGTTAATTCTGTAAATACCGTCCCTGGTAAAGAAATATAATTTAGTTCAACTCCTGCAGCTGGAGAATATTTCGACATGTCAATGGGTTATGCACACTATGTCGCAAATAATTTCACCATATCGCTAATTTGAAGAAGTATAAACAAACAATTACATTCGAAAAGTATTAGATAGAAACAGAAGAAGAAAGTAAACTCTCTCCGTCATCTTTCTTCTGGAGAGTGATTAAAAGAATATACCTCTAGTGTTAACATATGAAGAGAGAGAACTCTGTTAAGCATATTGTTTCGGTAGAGAAACTTCAAGACTTACCTCGCCTGTTACAGCTTATTTGACATCAGTCTTTTTTGTCATCCTAATTATTTATTAAGCATCTCATTGGAGTAACATACTTTTATAATAGTTCAAAAAGGTAGAACAAATGTATATACCTTTTGACGTTTACAATGAAGCAATATGGTCACACGCATCATTTATAAAAGATCTAGTTTGGTTGGATGAAAAAAAAATGGCTGCCATGTCTGGATGGTTCAAACACAGCTCCACTCAATTCAGTGAACTACGTGTAAAAAAACGTGTAAAATATGCTAATACCTATTGCCATACTTCATACTGTGGATTTATGACAATTGTATGTTAAAGTAAGTGAGATTCAATGTGCACATTTTCATTTATTCAAGTGAATTTGGAAACCTGTTCAAAAAAAAAGGATTTTAAGGTTATCCAACATGGCTACCAAAATGCTGCCTTTAAATTTTGTACAAGCAAACTTATATGTGATATAACATATGCAAGAGTGTATTAGCAACATTCTGTGCCTCTTTTATTCAACTAAACTGTGTGAACTTTGATGGAACAAAGACATAAATCAAGAGGATCAAACAAAGGACTTTGTTCAAAATAGCTGCACTAAACAAAACCTTAAACTGGATTTCTAACTTTCTCCTGATCTCAGATTCATCTAACTCCTTCTCAGGTTTCATCTCTCATGACCTCAACTTACCTTCTCAGATGAGTAATAATGCCACAGAAAATCTGGAATCTACAAATAATCCACAGGACCATGAAAATGATGAACCAGAATTCAATATGACCCACAACAATGTACATGTACCAGGCCAGCAACAGCCAGAATTTCTGCATGTTGTATATAATCTTCAAAGTGTTACAATTACAGTTTCCCCTCACATGATAAGTGCTGTCCATACCTTTCTGCTTAAAAATCTAGAGATCAAACATGGTAACATCAAGCAAAATGGTCAAATTTTCCAATTACATGATGAGGAGAAAAATCTGCATGTAACTATAACATATTACAGTGCCACTAGTAGACTCCATATTCAGTGAATAGGCCAATTGATTTGGCTTCAATATTTTTTCACTGCCTGCCATGACCTGAAGGAAAAAACATATGTAAAACAGATTACCACTCAGCCCATCTCCTCCACCCCTATCCATAACACTAAGGAAAGGTTATGCCTGGCAATCAATGACAGCCCAATTAGTACATTATCTACACCAGTAATTACATGTAGTACCAAACATGAAACAGCTCCTAAAGTCTTTGACCCAGATGACTCAGGCAATAAAATTAACTCCCCTGGGGAGTGTCAAGAAATTACATGCTCCATAAATCATGACCACAGCAGTGATGGCTTAAACCTTAATGATTTCTCCATGTGTTGACATCAAACAACAATTAGGAACTTAGAGGCCCAAATTGAAGAATTAAAACTGCAGTTACATGCTATTAAGTCAGCACAGGGAAGGATTGATGAGCAAGTGAACTCATGTGAAATAGCAATTCAGACTGACTCCCTAATAACAACAATGTCAGATGCTCAGACGCAGACAATCCCAATACCAACCAAGAGAAAATGTAACATGTATTTAAAAACTGATACCCTAAGTAAACCTGCATTGCAAACAATAGTATCCTCCTCCAAGTCACACGTCACACCTGTAACAGCAGAAAGTGTCCACCCATGGCCCGCAGCTAAGACAAGTCTGTTACCTGCACCAACAACTGCATTTCCAAGTACTCAGACAAATGTGTCAACATCAACATCATCTCGATCAGTTCACACAACTGCAACATCAATTTCAGCACCCCTTCCTTCAAGAGATGTGTCTGATATAAACAAACCCAGAGTCCAACAGATGAAATCACAAGCCAAGAAAGAAAGAACTCTAATAATTGGCTCCTCAATACTGAAAACTATAATTCCAAGGAGACTTTTTAAAACAGATGTCCAGACTTTAAGAGGTGCAAAAATCAACAACATCACAGAAAAAATAATGAATTCTGACCTTACCAAATATAACCATATTATTATTTTAGTAGGTGGAAATGATGCCAGTGAGGGAAGGTCACTAAATCAAATCAGAACAGATTTTGAAAGTCTACTCTATGCTGCTAGGTATTGCAGTCCAGATACATGTAAAATAATGATATCAGGTCTGCCTCCTCGTGTGGACACCAGGGTGAAAATAATCAATGATCTCATAATTGACCTATGTGAAGACTTCAACATACAGTACATTCCACAATACACATCTTTCTTTCTTCAGAACCAGGACGTCAACCTAAGACTCTACGACAGAGACAAAATTAATCTAATCAGTAAAGGAACCTCTCAACTACTGAGAAACATTAACATGTTTGCCCCCATTTTCAGACACTATAATGAAGAGTACTGTCTCTACTGTGGAGAAACTGGGCACATGACACAAGTATGCCGTCATGGCAAACATATTGAGTGCTTCAGATGCCATAAATATGGACACAAACAAAGTCTCTGTACAGCATTGTATTATACATACTAGGAAGCTGGCAAAGAGGAGAATGCCAATGCTTCATTTACAAAAACAAATCTAAATGTACCAAGTGACACTCTTGTCTCAAACTATTCACTGCACACTATTGTCAATACAAAAACTAACAGATTTTCAGGGTATGCATGTGACTTTGAAAATGCTAATATATATGAGCTTTTAAATACAGAAATAGGATGTCAGAATGATAAAAGTAGTATGGAGACAATCTCATTGTGTGCCCCACTGCATGATAACATACATATAATCGATATGAAACTAAATTCAAAAGGTTTTAACATAGGTCACCTAAATATACAAGGTATATTGGGAAAAATAGACCAGATTAAGTTAATGTTGTTTTCTAAAGAAAATAATATACATATTTTAGGACTCACTGAAACTAAATTAAATGCTAACCACAATGATAATCTATCTCACTGTCAAGGCTACAATAAACCATTACGCAGGGACAGAGAGACAGCATGGGGAGGTCTTGTTGTATACATTAGAGAAGATGTGAATGCAGAAAGGCGACTTGACTTGGAGTCACATGAAATTGAGAGTGTCTGGGTGGAAATTTCTCAAAATAATGCTAAATCATTCCTAATTGGTTTCATTTATAGGCCACCTTCCAAAGCAATCTGGAATGATGATTTTTTGAAACAAATGGAAAATGTTCTTGCACAGGAGAAAGAAACATATATACTTGGTGATATAAATAAGGACCTTCTCAACACTCAAATAAGGAACAACTGGATGGAATTTATTGAATCATTAGGCCTAGTCCAGATGGTAAATGAGCCCACAAGGGTAACTGAAAAATCAAGCACTCTTATTGATCACATTTATACCAACCTACCAGACAATGTGGCTTGTGTTAATGTACCAAATGTTGGTCTTAGTGACCATTATCCTACTTTTTTGACAAGAAAGGTTAAATGCCAGAGAGATAAGAAAAACACACACAAAACGATCACTTACAGATCGTTCAAACATTTTAGTGAAGAACAGTTTCTTGATGACCTATATAAAGTTCCATGGAATATGATCCAAAATTTGGATGACATAGATGAAGCTCTGAGAGTGTGGACTGACTTATTTATGGATGTAGTCTCTAAGCATGCATCACTGAAAGTACATCGAGTAAAGAATGAAATCCAACCTAATTGGCTTACTACTGAAATACTAGATGCTATGAAAACACGAGACCAATTCAAGGCTAGGGGAAATCATTCAAAATATAAAGTATGGAGAAATAAAATAACAAGTATGATTAAAATAGCTAAAAAGTTGTATTATCAGTCATTGCTTGAAAACAAAAAGAGCAACACAATCTCCATTTGGAAAGTCTTCAATGAACTCACTGGAAGAACACACAACAATCAGACAAGTAAAATTAACTCACTTCTGGTAAATGACACCATAGTCACTGATGAAACTGACATTGCAAATGTTTTCAATGATTTTTCACCAGTATCTCCAAAAAATTAAAAGAACCAGTGATAGAAAACAACTTTAGTGAACTGAAAAAGTTCTGCAGCAGCAAAATCTCTAAGGAAGTATGTTTCTCTATACCACCAGTATCAAAAAACTTTGTTAAAAAATGTCTCAGTGAACTTGATACCAAGAAAGAAACAGGACTTGATCAGATTGGTCCAAGACTCATTAAATCTTCTGCCTCTGCTATTTTAGATAGCATAACATTCATAATCAATTTAAGTATTGCAACCTCATCTGTCCCCAAAATATGGAAAACTGCAAAAGTAACTCCTATTTACAAATCTGGATCTAAGAATGATGCTGATAACTACCGACCAATCCCAATACTACCAAACTTGTCAAAATTGATTGAAAAACATGTCCATGACTCATTCATGTCATATTTAACCAAACACTTGCTGTTAGACCCTAATCAATCAGGCTTTAGACAGAAACATTCATGTGAGACTGCCTTGATCTCCCTAACTGATAAATGGCTTCAAGCACTTGACCAAGGTAAAATAATAGGATCTGTATTTTTAGATTTCAGGAAAGCGTTTGACATGGTGGATCATGAAATCCTTTTGAAGAAACTAAAAATCTACCAATGCGATGAAAAAACAGTTAGATGGTTTACTTCATACTTAAGTGAGAGAACACAACATGTTTATATAAATAACGTTCTGTCCGAACCTGAAACAGTTAGATATGGAGTGCCACAAGGCTCAATTCTAGGTCCATTACTATTTATTTTATTTATTAACGACCTACCCCTTTTACTAAGAGACTCGATATCATCTACAGATCTCTATGCAGATGACACAACATTATCAGACATCCAAAACACAAAGCATGAAGTCGAAATCTCTTTACAGAATGCATTAAACAAGCTGGAAAACTGGTGCACATGCAATGGCATGGTAGTAAATACTGGTAAAACTAAAATATTACTTATCTCAACAAGGAAAAAAAAGGGAAAATCTTGATAGCAATAAACTATGTCTAACATGGAAGGATAAAAATTTGCAAATGGTCTGTCACGACAGACTACTTGGTGTTTTGGTAGATAATAATCTATCATGGACTGGTCATATCAAACATATCAGTAAAAAGGTCAATTCAAGTTTATGGCTTCTCAGTAGGATAAGACATTTTCTCCCTGAAAGGCACAGAAAATTATTTTATAACAGTTACATACAACCGTATTTTGACTACTGTAATACAGTATGGGGTAATTCAAATGATAAAAACATATCAAAGTTGGAAAAAATTCAGAAAAGAGCATTAAGGCTAATATCAAACCAGAAAGAAAGCAAGGAAAATTTAGCTGGTAAGTTAAAAATATTACCTATTAAAGACCGAATATGTTTAAGAAAAGCCAAATTAATGTACAGGATATCCAATAATAGTGCTCCTGAATATTTACAATCCCTATTCCAGTATAGGCTACCTGGCAATACACCCAACCTGCGATCAATATCTACAAAACAGTATAAAATTCCCAAACCAAATAAGGAATTATTCAAGAAAAGTTTCCAATACTCTGGAACTTTGCTCTGGAATAGTATTCCAGTTCAGATTAGAAATGCCCACTTTATTTCCATCTTCCAAACCCAATATATCCAGTGGCCTCTGAGATGCTGTTGAATTAAATAAATTCCTTGTATGAGGGCCTCAAGGTAGATTAGTTCTTAGCTAATTACCCTCTTTAAATAAAGTCATTATTATTATTATTATTATTGTTAGTTTTGGAATTAGTATGTTGTATAATCGTTGTAATATCTTGCTAGTCCAATTATCGTTGTAGCAATATCAACATCATTTTCAATCGATGTAATATATATTCCATAGTTAATGTATGTTATGATATTAAACAACGCGTTAATAACATTGTTAACAAAAGCAACTATAGCATTAGCGGCATAGGTATATTAGCAGCAACGTTTGTTATAAGTTTGCTACTTCAATAAACTCTGCAGCAGGTAAAACAAAATATCTACTAGTATCTTGAACTTGCAGTCCAATTCTTCCACGCTGATCTGCCTGTGGTGCATCGTAAAAATAACATTAACAATCGCTTACAGAACCATTTTGGAGAACTGGTGTGTCTATATCAAACACGGGTTCAGATATACATTTCAACATCGGGAAAGACATTATTAGGACAGTTCATATGACGACTTTTATTGGTTAAACCGCAAGGCAATATTTTTATTGTTCCTTTATTGATAACCTTCATCACATCTTCATTGCTTCTTCATCTTTTTCTTTACTTATTGTTTGCAGATATTTTGATTGTGGCTGTCCTGGTTGTCGTTCTCCAAGATATGTATTCTCTTCCTAAACTCATTATATCTTTGATCATTAACTCGTTCCCGATTTTCTGGAGCATACAATAAATATCCCTTTAAACCATGTCTCATTAGTTACATGACGACTAATGTATTCGGGTTTTAAAAGTTCGTTTTTTATCAATACTTTACACGGCAAAGTTTGATAACAAATCAAAATTTTCAACACTTTTGAAATCAATATCATGAATGGCAAATTTATTAATCATTTAAAACTCCTTTTGCTCGTTCTCATATACAATTTTTACGTCACCTATTTCAGCCCGAGCTTGTTCAATATCTTCAAGTATATCTTCGTCTCTGCTAGGTGGTTGACCAGTATCTATTTCACCTGGAAATCATCGTAAAAGTATGTTTGCTTGTTTAGTTCCTTCTTCTCTTTCGCCAGTTGCAATGGCAGTTTGTTCTAAAGTAGGACGAAGACCTTCAATATGTACTCTTTTAGAGAGTGTGAACAGACCAACTTTTTAGGCGTCAATGATGCTGCCTTCTATTAAATATTACTAGGAAGTCTCAATTTGTCAAAAATAGACCTTCCTATTAAATATTACGAGAAGGGTCAATTTGGTAAACTAAAGGCTTCCTTGTAAGGTTCCATTTAGTAAAAAAAAAAGACGCCATATAGTTGGCGTTCACACTCTCTGCTGCTATGCGCTAACAATTTTTTTACTAACTAAATATTTGATCAAGTCCGACACGATATCTTGTCCGAGGGTCTGATAAATTTATCGTTACAAATCCGTGTGGGATTGTCTGAGCGCGGCTAAAGAAATTTTTAAATTGATTATGATCCATATCGCCACCGCACCAAGTTTGCCAAATATTTCTAAGAGTATGAGTATCAACTCCGTTAAATACACACAGCATATTGCAGTTATCTCTGATCACTTTTGGTATTTGAGTGTAACGTTGAGTGATATATATCACGTCGGTGTTTTTATGTCTGCCTCGGGAAAATATTCTAGCAGGATTTTTTTGATTATCTAACATGATATCATCATATACGACTAAATTGTTAATACTTCCGTCGATGGAGTCAATGCTAGGCGCCTCTTTGATATCGGTTATAAACTCAATGATATCATCGCCGTTAATTTCTCGCGCGGCTTCGTTAAAATCCTTTAACACTTCATAACATCGCTGATCATCTACACTCGGAGCAATCATATACAACTTATCCCACGCCATCCATCTCGTTATCAAATTAAGTAGCAATTGTGTTTTACCACTTCCAGATGGTCCGATGATAATCGCGCGAATAGAATTTGGTAACATTGCATGGTGTCTAATAGGTTCCCGTCGTCTCGTAGCTGAATAATCAATTACATTCATGTTGTTATATATAAATTATGGATCTATATTGTGTGAAATGTAGGACGCGTACTGGCACAAATGACTTGACGACGATTACAACGAAAAATAATCGATCAGCGCTTTCTGGTAAGTGCGTACAATGTAGTACGAAAAAATTTAGATTTACTTCCACGAAACCTTTAAAAAAAAACGAGGAGGTGATATTGCAGCCAAGTTAGCAAAACTCCCAGGAACACCGTGGGCAAAGTATCCAGGAGAAAAGCACCTTCCAGGATATAGCTACTGTGGACCGGGAACACGATTAGATATCAGACTTGATGATCAAAATCTGCCCCGACCCGGCGAGTATCCAATAAACGCTATTGATAAGGCGTGTCATGTTCATGATGTCGCATATAAAAGCAGCAATCTTCAACACAGACATCTTGCGGATGTGAAATTAATTCATGCGTTAAATGCTATTCCTGATAAATCCTTCAAAGAAAAATTGGCTTCGTGGTTGGTAAAATCTGCTATGAAGGGTAAATTGATGTTAGGTGCTGGTAATTAAAAATATGGAATCTATTTATTATTCTCCGAGAGGATACTGGAGAGGTTACGCAGCAATCAATAAACTCGCTAGCGCATCAAAGGTGAAAAAAACCACTGCGGCAAACTGGTTATCCAAACAGGCAATATGGCAAATTTATCTACCAGCGCCTAAACGAATTAACTTCTCGCATTTTGATGTGACCATTCCTAATGAAGATCATCAAGCTGATATACTATTTCTGCCGCATGACAACGGTTACAAATACGCGTTAACGTTAGTTGATATTGCGAGTCGATACAAACAAGCAGAACCGCTAAGGACAAAATCATCTACTGAAGTAGCTTCTGCATTTGAAAAAATTTATCGACGAGGTCCTCTACGCTGGCCAAATCTGTTACAAGTTGATCCTGGCAAGGAATTTCAAGGCGCTGTTTTAACAACGATGAAACATCATAATGTCGCCATCAGACGAGGACACACTGCGTTACATCGCGATCAGGCAATTGTTGAACGGTTTAATCGGACACTTGCTGAGCGGTTATTTGGATATCAATACGCGAAAGAATTCATCCAGGATAAACGATCCCGTGAATGGGTCAAGAGATTACCAGGTGTAGTTACCGCAATCAATAACGAGATTACTAGAACAATTAACATGAAACCTGTCAACGCTATTAAAAAGAAGTATATACCCGTACAACCACAAAAAGATTTCTCTAGAAACGCTAGCGTTTCCCAACCAATTCTTGGTAGTAATGTCATTGTAAGGTACTTATACGAACCAGGAGAGCTTGAGGGTGGTAAAAAAAGAGCTACTGATCCTATTTGGAGCGTCACTACGCATAAAATATCCGGCATAACACGATCAACTGGTAGACCAGCAATCTATAAACTGGATTCAACAGCTCCTCAGCGAGGATTTACTCGACAACAGTTACAAGTGATTCCTGAGGATACTCAATTGCCACCTCATGGTCTTAACTAGCACCTCTTCGTCTGTTGCACTCAAGACAAGTCAGCATAACATTATCGTTGGTATGACCAATGCTGCTATTCTTTCCGTCTACGGTAAATTGGCGAGGATCTTTATCCGAATACTGCCAACGCATTATACAATTGCAACTCGCGCAGTGATTATTCTGTTGTTGTTTCAGCGTAATTATTAATTTAGCATCAATGTCAAATTCTCGTTTATTTTTTTTATCCTGTTGTTTATAACCAGAGAGTTTTTTTCTGATTATATCACCAGTGATAAAATCACCAGTGACAATATCGTCACTGGCATCATCGAAAACAATTCTTCGAAGTTGGTTTATTCGCCGTACTCTGGACACTGCGAGATAAACTAAATTTGACCACTCAATGCGATTATCCACTATCCAAACAATTGTGTCTGTGATAGTTAATCCCTGTGAAGAGTGTATTGTTGCTGCATAACCTAACGTCCATGGGGATTTATCAGCACGCAATGCATCTTCGACGACGCTGATATCAACCAGCACAATATCATTTAATACTAAATTCTGCTTTTGTTGTTGTCCAGGAATGTCAACGTCGATATTCTGCTTTCGTGTATTAGAAGGTCTATAACAGAGTGGTACTGGAAGTGTTGCAAATTTACACTTATGCAATTCAAATAATTTCATCTGAAGTGCGTCTCTGACTATTTTTCTACTCGCGATTATTAAATCATTTGGTCTCCATGTTTCCCAAAAATCATTCATGGTAGTTTCTGAAATTATTTCACGCGCTATTTCACATTGGATTTTATCCGGTTGTAATCTAATTAGCGCTTTAAATTCTCGTAATTGTTCATCAAGTGATCTATGGTCGGTATTAATCTCTTCATAATAATCTACAAATCCCTTTAGCCATTCATGTGGAGATCCACCAACAAATGGCTGTGGTTGGCCGTGATCCCCGCACATGACGACTTTTGTATTTTTCAATAACAACCATTCAAGAAATATCTGTAATACTGTCAACGATACCGTGCATATTTCATCCCAGATTATGATTTCAGGAATGAATTTATCGCCCATTCGATCAGGAGTCCATGTATCGCCTTTCCATCGAAAGAAGCTGTGATAAGTACAGGCTTTTACCCCCCGTGCTATCATCTCTCTGGCGAGTCTGTGAGTTGGTGTTAGCACAATCATGTTTGTGAAATCCGTAGGATTTTCCCGACGAAATAATTCAATTGCACGAGTTGTCTTTCCTGATCCACCACAGCCGTTTAAATAAACTGTATTGTATCTACATACGGGATCAGATACGGGTGGTGCATTAGAAAATTCTGATTGAATCTCTGAGAGATTATGGTTGCTTTTCAAGTATTTATCGTCGATGGCAACGTCTGCGGATTCACAATACTCATGTAGTTTTTCCTTTTTAAATCGCCAACGCCCCCACGCTTCCTCGGGATCTGTGAATACCGCTACAGCTGATTTGTATTTCTCGTGGATATACATCGAATCAGTAGCTACTCTAACCGCGGTATCTGGAAATCTATTTATCATCGAAAATAGATTAATAATAGAATAACCGAGCATAGAACTTCTCAAATGTGTGTACTGACAACTATATCCATCACAGTAGGTAACAACCGTACCTAATTTCTCACCATTGGATAGAAAAGCATCCCTACGATTTACAAGTTTTTCCTGTTTCGTTAAATCCGCTACAATGAAATCGTATTCAGCGACGTCTATGATCAACCTCGAAGAGTATTTTGCATTGTCAAATCTTCCACCTTGAGTGAATTTACCAATTATTTTTCGTCCGAAATCTTTGGCTTCTTTGTTTTTAATTTCAAATAACTGCCTAGATAGTTTCATGATTTCTTCCTCGCTAAAATTAGGAAACTGTTTTCGTATTTCATCAATTATACGATCTAGATCAGGTTTTGGTAACCAAACATCCTTCTGCGCGTGAAAGCATATAATCGCTTCACTGACAATTAACGATATTAGCATACCACAATCGATCATATATCTCAATAGCACTATTGGCATCCAGTGTTTTTCAGACATATGTCTACCAAGCCAAACATAACTACACGGATGTAACCCATCAGCGAGTTCAAATGATATCACACGAGCGAACCCGGTTAAATCAAAATCAGGCAAACGACCATTAATCGCAACACGAGTCATTTCATGTGTGGGATGTCCAAATCGTTTAAAATACTCAGAGCATTCTCCATACCCGAGAAAACTTCCAGGATAACACGCGGATATATCAATTGAAATCATACCATCACGTGAGTATTTCGTATTCCACAATCCTCCATGACCTAATTCGACGCAACTCAATTTGACATCCTCGAGAAAATCACTTCGTGTTGGACGCCATGAGTTCTTTTCTCTTGCGAAGTGAGCTACCACTGATGGAATTGTAAAACTATCCGTGAGTAGTTTTTCATGGAAACTCTCCGGTGAAAATTCATTAGCGATTTTTCTCATTCTGTTATCTAATTCTTCAACGCGATATAATTCTCCATTTGGTCTTACAAACTGATCAAATCCTGATTCGGAATCTTCAGCGCTGCGAAGTAACGACACTGACACGGGATCATCTTTACACAACGTAACAATAGCATCAAATAATTTCTCTTCATAGAACACATCCTTGTAAAACTCCTTAGGGATATATCTCACGATTCGTTCTCGTGGAAATACATTTACCGCAGGTGTCCACGCGTGTTTGTTATGATCAATAATTTCAATTGGAGCTCCTCGCGATTGATATTTCGGTTCGTATAATACTTCTCCGGTTATCGTTGCTACCGATATTGGAAATTTTAATGATGCTTCTAATTTAGCTATATCGGAAATCATTGCCCCGCGCTGTTTCACTGTCAGTTCCCATTCGGTTATTTTTTTTCGTCGTTGTTCAGTTAATTTGTTTCCCCGGGATGCATTTGTGAAGTGTTCCATTAACCGTGTTGCTACACAATTCAACACTGAATCACCTTGTGATTTCGACGATGAAAACATCGGAGCTAGTTTTTCAATACTTGGCTTATCATTTAGCGGGTATATTCCGTAAACAACTGCTGTTACAGGGTAAGATCTCTCATAGTATGGTTTGTCAATTCCAGTTAGAATTCCTGGTTTGGAATCTCTACTCACAATAACAAATTTTTTATCCTTGAGGATTGGATCAAATTTATCTCTGATAACCCATTCACCTTCGTCTTCGATAATGAATTTTATTCTAAAAAAATACCTCCGCTGGGATTTCCTGCCAAGGTGTGAAAGTATCTCAGCTGCTCTTGTATCGTTCATAGTAGCATCAATTACAGGTACATTGACACCAATAATTCGAAATGTCGACCACGTATGAGATGCTCCATCGCGCTTAAATTCATTAAAACAGTCGCTGATTTTACTCAGCAGGGTTTTGTCATCTATTAGACTTTTTGGTATATCAGAGATTCTATCGAGATTAAATCTAGCATTTTTCCAAGGCGTAATTTTCGATAATCTCTTGAACTCCTTCATATTATAATTAAAACAAGTATTTAAATAAAAAGTTTTTTATATAATGAATCATTGCAAATGGCTTATGATTGGATCAAAGACTCCGTGTAACAAATCATGCAGAAATGAATTCTGTGGGTATCATATGCAGAGTGTGAGAAACGGTTCAAAGGGCCCTCTTCCGTGCCTGTATTGCGGGGTAGGTGTTAGAGGCAAATCGCAGTTATGCATTAGTTGCGGGGGTAAGCGTTATAGAGAGTTGAAGCGTTATTATGACAAGCGAAGAATCAAAAATCCTGACAACGTCAGCGACGTTGCCAATGGTAAAATAATAAAAACTGCCAACGACTACATAAAAAGATTTGCCAATGTTATAATTCAGCCAATTAACGAATTAGACAAATAGATATATTATGTATATAATGAACCAAGAATTTCAAAGACATCCTGTTATTGAAAATTACGAAGCTTCTCGTGATGGTGTTGTTAGACACTGTAGACTCAAGAAGCCAATTGGTGTTGTGAATAATCAAGGATATTTGATGTTTAAAGCTGGAGGGAAAATGCATCTTAATCACCGTTTCGTTTATGAAGTGTATAATGGATCAATCAAGGATGGTTTTGTGATTGATCACATAAATAGCATTAAGACTGATAATTCTTTATCGAATCTACAAGCTATTACACAACGTGAAAACACCAAACGAGGTGGGACTGGGAAATACTCGAAAAATGCTAGACTCGTAAGATCGTTTAATACTGACAACACGGAGATAGTATTTCAATCAATGTCAGAAGCTGGTAGGCATTTCGATATTTGCCCTCCCTCGGTACAAAAAGTAGCAGAGGGGATTTATAAGACCGCTTTTTCAAAACGTTTTAAAAACAGCATTCAGTTTGTTTATGAATAAGTCGTAATCACGCATTGGAAATTCACAAGGGGAATAACTCCGTTAGGTAACGCGTGTGTGATAAATCACCAATGACAGAGTTACGGATCTTAAACACAGTCATTGATTTTGATTGGTTAGTTTCGCTATTATGAATCTGAACAACACACAATCAATTTCGTCTTTTTTCAAGTATTAACAGAACTGTTTTATAGACATGACGTATTTAAACATTTTTTTTAGTGTCTGTTTCAAGTATTATGCGTGTTTTCAACGTTGTCAGTGATCGCTAATAAACAAAACAAACAATTACAAGCACTACACCTCTTTATGTCACTTCGTTGTAATGAGTAGTTATATACAAATCCGTCCTTGTTATAATTGGGCTTAGCCGAAATTCAAGTATAAAAGCAAACCACACCGTCACACGTGGTATGAACGTTATTATTGACATTCAAACCAGGTTTCGATTTCAGGTTTGCTTTTGTACTTGAATGTAGAAATAGCCCGCGTCATCCATTGTCATTGAAATCAATTCATTCACCTATAATCTATTGTTGTACCGTCGTCATTGTCATTGAAATCAATTCATTCACCTATAATCTATTGTTGTACCGTCGTATGTGTATAATACAACCGCCTACATGACTAGATAATGGGGTTGTAAGTGCCGTCGTCATCTATAATTATAATCACCTATAATCGCACTAAGCTTCTGGGCTGCTAAGATGATCAACACCTTAGCGTGTCCAGAATTCATTTTGTGAAAAATTTCAAGCAATTCAACAAATATATTTTTATATAATATGAATATTGAAAATCTCAAATTGATTATTATTGAAATCAACAAGCTTAAAGATCAAAATGTTAAACTATGTTCAGGGTTAGATTGTGATCAAATTATGACCGATTTCGAGGACATACAATTTGCAGAACAGACCGGAAAATACGTCCTCGCTAAGAAATATTTTTTAACTAAGCGGATACAAAAGCTTATACGTGAAAGTTTAGTCAATACTGAAGACGTTAATGTTTTCGTACCATTATGTAGCATCGTTGAACGTGTACGAAAGCAATTAGGCTTAGATTATGAACAAAGGAAGCTTATTAATTATAAGGCGAGACAATTAAAAATGTTAATGGAGCAGGGTGATGAGCCCCACGCGTAGAGAGCCTCCTTTGTTAATCACTACCCAACAACGAGGAAGTAAAATTATGTGTGTGTGAGTACAACAACAGGGAAGTATAATCTAGTGATTTTTTTTTACTTGGTGATGGAAAGGATTTCACAATTTAACAATACTGATACTCTTTCAATAATGGTAGGACAATCATTGACCACACGGAACACAAAAGAACGACTTAGCGCTCTTAAGAAAATATTACCACTTCGTGATCGTATACGTGAATAACTTCAACAGCGGCAATTATTTCAGACTGATTTCACAGAGGATACACAACAACTCTTCAAACCTATTGTTACTGCAACTACAGATGTGAAAACAGCAATTTCTAAACAAGAAAGCGCGCAGAAAGAGTCCTTTCTCCCTGTGTTAGAGAAAATAGCAAAACGAACTAAACAAACAAAAAAATCATTAAAAACACTTCCTGGTGATATAATAACTACTGCAAGACGACAAGAAGAACAACAACGAGAACTTCAGGAAGAAATTGAACGATTAGGTGATGTTGATATTTCTTCACCACCACCTGAACCACTTGAAGAATTTCAAGAACAACAACAAGAAGAAACGGGAGCTGTTTCAAAAAAGGACTATCCTCCTGAAAAGATATTTACAGTTGATGCGTTAAATACAATCAGAAGTATCAAAACAATCTCTGAATTAGCTAAATTTACCAACGACAACGTTAAAAAAGCGAAGAGAGAGAAGTATTTAATAGACGAAACGGCTAAAAATTTTATAAAGGGTTCAGACATTTGGGAAAATAAGGTGTTTTTAGCAAACCGCGGGGAAATTAGAATCACAAAAGAAATAAAATCTGATTATAATCAGTTTCTAGCTATGGTAAAAGGAGTCACATCAGCACCACCAGTATACACAGCAGACCCAATCCCTGATGAAATACAAATAATGGCAGAGCCTGATTCTAAGAAGGGTGCAACTGGTACAACTAAAAAAAAGGGTAGTGGCTTAGTTGGAAACTCTAGCGTTGGAAACTCTTCGAGTTTCTGTCCTGGTAATATTCTCGGTGATATAGCACGATTAGAAATACTTGTAGGAGGAAAACGAGCCGGGAATAACTCACCAGAAATAATCAATGAAGCAGCTGATATCTGTAGACGGTTATTTCAAGGTGGTATCATGGATATTGCAACATATCGAGATTTCATTGAAGAGTTAGTGGACGGTTATCATAGCGATTAGATAAATATCAATTGAATAGAGAATGATCATACACTACAACCATGATAAACCAACTAACGTCTACGTGGTAAACTCACGATTGCCAAAATACCAAGCATACTATGGAGATGGTCTCGGTAATACTATAATGGGATTATTTTCAAGAATGGCTCCAAAAGTGGCTCCGCTAGTAAAACAATTATCGATGAAAGCAATTGATGTTATCAGGGATAAGGGTATTAACGCTGTTGGTGATCTTGCCGGGAAGGCATTTTCAGCCGCGAAGGATAAACTAACAGCGCTAGTTCGACGTGGAAAATCTTCCAGATTTTCAACGAAACCATTGCCGTTGCCATCTACTGAGGTTATGCCTGCGCGGGTTAGTAAAATAATAAACAACGCAGTAGATGAAAAACTAGCATTGATGGTAAAACCATTATTGATGACTCCGTCATACACTAACGCCCAGGATAACATAACAACAAATATGATAGCGGGAAGTGGCTTTGGAAATTCAAAGAATTTCTACAAACGACAAAGACGTCGATGAAAACTGCTTGCAGTTTATAAAAAAATAATTATTATAATAAATGAAAAATCTTTGAAATTGCAATTCTGTATTTTTCACTGGTTTTCACTGAATTTTGGGTGCTTTTTGATGATTTTTTTTACTGATTTGGGTGATTTTTCATCGTGAAATCACATTTTTTGTGATTTTATTGATGATTTCCGTGAGAATTAGGAAGAAATTCGTAGGGTCAAGTGGTCGAATTTGCATGGGATTTTCCATAGGAAAAAGCTGTTAGGAATATTTTTTTAATTGTTTTCGAAGCAAAAATGATCAAAAATGATCAAAAAATCAGCAATTTTCGATGAAAAATTTAGAAAGGACCGGAATTATTCCGTAGGGTCAAGTGGTCGATTTTGCATGGGATTTCCCATAGGAAAAAGCTGTTAGGAATTATTTTAAAATAATTTCCACCTCCAATTTAGACCATCGGGTATATAATAAAATATGTTCAAACAGAACCCTGATAGTGCATTTGACATGGACGCCCCAGTACTTAAGGATGATTCTGTACGCGATTATCAATTTTTTGCTTATCACGCAGTACAACCTGATCTTCGGGGGAGAATCGAACTTCAAGTTCATGATACCAGTAAATACTTTTTACCCGCTGAAGCCTTTATTGAAGTCGAAGGTGAACTTTTACAGCATGATGATAAACCATATGCAAATGACCCAACTATCCGAGTTGGTTTTGTTAACAATGGCATCATGGCTTTATTTGAAAGTGCTAGATATCTCATTGATGGAAGAGAAATCGAATCTATTGAACGCGAGGCTGATATTGCTACGGGAATAATCGGGTTAGCGAGATACTCTGATGACTATACTAGATCGGCAGGTCCATCTATGATGTTCGCGAAGGATATTACTGATAACGCTGAACACGTCCAGTATTCTAGAGTAAAAGCAAGACGAGATGCTGCAGTTGATCCAACACCAGCCGGATATACAAGACCAGCTGCTGATTTTGATGTCATAAATAATATTACCAGTTACAACCTAGGGTTTGCAACACGAGTAGCAACGTTACAGGGACAGAATCGACAGTTTTCATGCGTGATTCCGCTCCATCACATATTTGGATTTTGTAGAAACGTCAGAAAAGTTATCTATGGAGTAAAGCATACTATAACGCTAATGAGAAGGGGTACTGATAATTATGCAATCTGGCGCACTGGCGCCGCTGCGGGTAAAGTCGTTTTATCAAAACTAACACTGTGGATGCCAGTGTTGACTCCGTCGTTGTCAACAGAACCGCGGTTACTATCATTTATGGATCAAGGGGGGAAGAGATTATTAAATTGGTTGTCAACGTCCACAGATACCATGGATTCTAATATTGATGGTACACTTACATGGCATCTAGCATCAAAACAGGGGATTTCAGCTCCACGTCACATATTTGTTGCGCTACAGAATACTGCGCGATTAAACGATCAAGAACGTTCCCACATGATATTTGATCAAATTGGGTGTAGTGAAGTCTCGCTGAGAATAAACGGACAGCAGGAACCATCAGAGGATATACAACTTAATTACGGTCAAAACCATATTGCACGAGTTTATCATCGGTTGCTGTCGTATATGGGACGCGATCAAAATGTCGATACTGGTCTACAAATATCACAGTTGGATTTTAAAAATCTATATCCGATTTATTACTTTTCGTTGGAACATCTCGACTTGATGAGACAATCCGTCGTTGATATACACTTCCGAGCTCGTGTAACCCGTCCTGGTGGTATTGTTAATTATAGAGCGGTTGCTGTCATTCTCAGTGATAAGTCAATGATACTCGAGGGTGTTGGTGGACGAATGAGACTGGTAGATGCACCAGTGGAAAATATTTGATTGGAAATTGCTGTGCAATGAAAATCACTTGCGATTTAGAATCAATCTGTTTTGTATAATGTCGTATAGTAATATTAATGTTACGTTGACACCTGGTCAGTTAAAAAAATTACAATCCAAATCAGCTAAGCAATGTGGGACCACAATAACGCTGAAACCTAATCAAATGAATGGCGGGGCGAATAAACTATCGCTGACGAAGACACAGATTAATCATTTTAATAAAGCGTTTAAAGAAAAAAAGGGAGTTCAGGTTACTCTTTCTGCGAGCGCGATTAAAAACATGGAAAAGACTGGTGGTATATTCCCGTTGTTAGGGTTGATTCCAGGGTTGATTGCCGCAGCGGCCCCAGCGGTGGCTAAAGCGGCAGCGTTAGGAGCCGTTGGTACCGCGGCAGGAATGGCACTAAAGAAAGCAGCAGGTGGATCCGTCCGCGTTGGTAAAAAAAAAGGAAAGGGTCTAAGACTACCAGGAACCCCGTATTCATGGTACAGCGGAAGCGGCCTGAGACTAGGACCGGTTTACTAACTCGGGAACCTATGGTTCCTATGTCCAATTTTGATTTAATTGATGCCGCTAAAAAACTCGCGATTAAAAACTTCAGAGGTGTTTTTATGAAAGATCAGTTACCGGCACAACCAAATGATGTTGAAACCGGTATTATTAATCTAGATAACAGCGATGGACCTGGAACTCACTGGGTTGCATACGCGATTGATCCACGTGGGATTATTTATTTTGACTCATATGGACTAGCGCCGCCGAAAGAATTTAACCGCTATGTAAGTAAATTAAAAATACCCCGTTGGTATTCCACGTTACCAACACAAACAATGATTGACCCACCCATATGTGGCAATAAAGTATTAAACGTACTTGATGCTATTTCAAAGGAATCAAAGATGAAATTGCAATCAAAACCACCCCATGTAGTAGTAAATGAGTATACTAGCGGTCGTTGGATTGAAAATCTTTGATTGGAAATTGCTGTGCAATTTCACTTTTAGATTGAAAATCCATTGGATTTAAACAGAGAAAAGATTTTTATGATAACAATGATTGATATTTGGGGACGACCTTTATCAACGCTGAAGAAACCCGAACCTGGTGGAGTTGAAATCCTTGACAAAATCAAGGGTGTTAAAAAACTAATCGAAGATGAAATAGCCGAAACGTTGAACTTAGCAAGTGTTGATCCTGGTGAAATAGTTGTTTTTCAAGATCGTCAGGGTAAATTGAAAACTAGTAATGTCTCCCTCGATGATATTTTAATTAAACGACGAGACGCAGCAGAGGATGCCATCGCGTTATTTTCCGATCAGGGTAAACTCAAACCAGGTGTACTTGTTTCAACAATTACGGATAAATTAGCAACATTCGATAACACGGTGAATTCATTGAAATCGCTCAATGATAAGTATGACGATCATATAGTTGTATTTGATCAGTTTAGTGAAACACAAAGAAATACAATTGACCAAATTGACAAACCCCTGCTAGAATTTTTTGGAAATCCACCAGTGACCACACCAAAACTCACCTCGATAAAAGATTCTATGTTGGAACTAGCAACTCTTCAATCCGAATATGAAAAACACGTGAAACAGTTTTCAATGTTTCGTAAAAACATCATTGACAAGTTTATTGGAACCCCATTTGATAAAATTGAAATAACCCTTCCTGATATTAAAAATCCATCGATGAGCTTAAAACATTCAACAATGCAATGAAAGATGATGCAACGAGGATGATAAGCGTTGTTGAAAAAATAAAAATTCCTCATGATAAAAAAATCATTGTCAACAACGTATACACAATCCATTACGGATCATTTGCGTGGACTCCCACAAACAACATTTTACACGTAACCGCAGCCGTCAAGGGTATTTATCGATTAACAATAGTATCACCGAATCAGTTTAATATATCATCAAGTAGTTCATCTGGAGTCAATAATACGATATCAACGATCATCGACAAGGATGTATCTGAACAATTCACGATAACGACCACAGATAGAAATCTAGTCAGGGCTTCAGTAACGTGGTACGTAGAATTCGTAGTGGATTTAAGTAAACAATTAAACTGAAAACGCTAGCGTTTTTAAGGGAAATCACAATTGAAAATGCTAGCGCTTTTAAAATAAAATGACGATCCCTTCAGTGTATCAGTATCGCTATGATCAAGTCAGAGAATTTCAAACTAAACTCAGCTCGTGCTGTGAGGAGTATCAAATAAAAATCAAAAAATACCAACGAAGAATAACCGCAGTTGATATCACCGTGTACTTAGTGTCGGGAGTAATCACTGCTGCTGGGATAATACTGTCTTCGGTTACAATGATTGCTCCGGTCGTAGTTCCAATCGCTATTTCCGCGGTGGCTACAATTGCGGGTATATTAACCGGGATCACAAAAAAACTATCATCGTGTAGCCAGAGTAAACTAAACGATTATGTAATTAAATTTCACATTGCATCTGCCGGTTACTCGCAATTATCCTCGTTGATATCATCGTCACTCGACGACACAACAATATCAGATAGCGAATTCTCAACGATGGCTCAATTGTATAAATCAACAATGCTAAAATTAGAGCAGAATAATAATAATAACAATGTCGTCGCAAGAACTACTTCAACAAATAGTAACAAATACAACACCGGTGAAAACAAGCATGATATCAGTAACCTCAACGCGTCCTGAATTCAGTGTGAATTTCCCGATTCCCGTTCCGGTGAGCGAGATCGCGCTAGCAAAACTACGAGTGTATCATAGCTGGCCCAATATCAGATCGGTAGCATTTGGTGGTCAACAACCAAATAATTCCTTGGTGTTCGCGTGGAAAAATCGTGAAGATGGAACTCCAGATTGGAACGTTGTCTCGTTACCAACAGGGTCATATCAAATCGAACAAATCAATAACGAATTACAACGAAGAATAAAATCTATCACTGGAAAAGAATCAAAAATCGCTATAACGGTTCACGAGCCGACGTTATCATCTGCGATCGAAATTAATTCCCCTGGGTATGTTGTAGATATTTATCAGAGTTCTATAAGATCAGTATTAGGATGGCCTGAACTACCACCTCGACGAGAAACCGTTGATATACCAGAACCTGTAAAATCTGATTATGTATCCGACAGGATAAAACCTGATAATCCAATAAAAAGTTATCAAGATTATTCTCCCAACAAGTTTATAGGATATGACAACCAGAGTAATATGATATTTTACACTAGTTTAATCAAAGAAAATTTAACAGCGATGAATAATGATTTTTCATTATTGTTAATATCCCTTAAATCCGGCTCTCTCATCCAAGATGAATTTATTAACGTTGTAGAAGCATGTAACAAAATCATCAACGATATGGAAACATTTCATGCGCAAATTATTCAACAAGTATTAATGAATGAAATTTATAAAGAAGTGTTTGCGGTAGAATACAATATCCCCAGAGAGGATATTCAAACATCTAAAATCCCTGGGTATAACCCCGACGAATTAAAAAAATATCTCAGTTATGCCATCGATATTGGGTTTAAGAAAATCCACGACGATTGGAAGAAATTATCACGACAACAAACAAATATTCTGACATTTAATAACGACCCAGATGGCGGTGGGAGACATATCGCTCCGTTTAATGTGAATATATCCTCGGTGATATCATTGAATTTAGTATGTGACGTTATCGAAGGAAGCTATCAAATAAATCTTGAGCAATCAAATCAAGCTCAGCAAGGTTATATTCTATATTCATTTGCACCAACGGCTCCTCCAGGATTTCTAATTATTGAAGACCCAACTAATCCAGTCTATATGCGATGTCATAATAATTCTTTAACGAGAATTAATTTCAAACTCACTGACAAATCTAATAATTTGATTGATCTGCGAGGTGAGGTTTTGCAAATTAGTCTGTTTGTAAAGTCCTAAGGACTTTCATCGTAAATTGCTTTGCAATTTCAAAGGATTTTCATCGTAAAAAAAAATTGTTAGCGCATAGCAGCAGAGAGTGTGAACGCCAACTATATGGCGTCTTTTTTTTTTACTAAATGGAACCTTACAAGGAAGCCTTTAGTTTACCAAATTGACCCTTCTCGTAATATTTAATAGGAAGGTCTATTTTTGACAAATTGAGACTTCCTAGTAATATTTAATAGAAGGCAGCATCATTGACGCCTAAAAAGTTGGTCTGTTCACACTCTCTGCTGCTCCACTGTAGCCGGTTTATATAATTGTTCTGAACCCTCTGAAAATTCGATACGATACTTGTTGCACGTTGATTGGTCCGTGCATTATATTTAAACAGGTGGTAGCTTAGCGACTAATTCAATATACCAATCATATATCAAGCCAAGTATCGTTCCTTCAAGTTCCACTTCACATAATACTTTGTCGTTTTGCTCTAACATCTCTGGTATATAAATCCAGAAGATTTTGCTATTTCATAACGCCTTTGAATTGTAGATATACTGTAACACCGAGTACTGAGAACATGTATATACCGGTAATCTCAGAATGTTGTTTGATGGATTTCTTTGGTGGTAACAAAAAAATGCTTGTTCAGATGCTACCGTATATACTACGTTGTCATTTATGTTTTTATGTCAATAAGCGTTTTTATCAAGGACTGCTGGACTTCCAAACATTTCATTATTGTTTCTGTTTATGGTTCTACGAAAACACAAGAACGTGTTTAAGTCAGCATAATAATCAGATCTAAGATTGATTACTTCACTGTTAATCGCTGTTCATCATTGGGAGGATTTTATCTTGTTCTCCAAGACCAGTAATTGTATTATTTCTCATATTAATTACACCGGAAATTGCATCACCGGAGTTTTGTACTCGACCCCGAATAATATCTATTATCGTTGGCCTACGACATCGGGATTAATTTTCCATTACTATCAAACACAGCTATGTTAGTTTGGTTAATCAATTAATTATGATGGTAATATCCTGTTCTGAAAGATTATTCGTTTTTAATCTTCCTTGCATATCTTGAAATAAAACCACTTCGTTTGTATCTACATTTAATTTAGTACTTCGGATATTTCAACACTAATGAATTTATTTACGTTTGATATCAGTTTGTGTGTTTATTTTCAGATGAAGATGCTCATTAAATATCTACCTTTATATATTAAGATCTATTTAAAACGACCTATCTATTTGTCATGCACAATTTTATGAAGTTGTTTGGTTGACAAAGATACAGCGTTGGGTGAAGCAATTGCTTCACGGCCAGATATTGGTGAATCAGTAAGTGTCTGTGTTGGTAATGTTGAATACGAGATTTGAATATTTTGAAGTCCGCCGACATATTTTAAAACTTATTTTGGTGGTGTTAGTCCTTGCAAATTAAAATAAACAATTCCACAGCTTGATCAATTGCTCATGCCACCCAATGTATTCCAGGACAAGAACGTTTATCGAGGTTAATGATATCGGTTCCAGCATTGCTTGGTTGTTTTGGTAATTAATTTCGCATAAAAACATCTCTGAAATTTTTAATTTTTAATTTTCGGCAGTATTAATTAAACAAAAATGGACATAGCAAGAAGATGTTGTATGTCAAACAATGAACTGTCCCAGTGTCTTGACCCTTCCTGTATCGTGAAGCCGGCAATCTGAGACGGCCAAGTTGAGGTTTATTGGACTTTTTTTTATCGACGTCATCCTGGTTTTTGTTGGCATGGTCTTTTTTTATACCTTTCTACGCGCAAACTTCCTTGTCCAGTTGCTTTCTTTAGCTCCGTTCCGGCAGCGGATCCAACAGCAGGAAGTGCTACTGTTTTTGTCACAGCTGGCGCGGCAGCGGCTATTAATGCAGGTATGCTGCAAAAGTGGATATATTCTGCCTGTTTTTGTTGAACCTTTAATGAAACTTTTGCAGAAAAATTAAGTAGAACATCGATTTTTGTTCCTAAAGCTTTCATAAAATGTGTAAGCTGACTTTTAGTTAATGATAAATTATTTCTACCGCCATTAGAAATTTGATCTTTCTTCAACGTTATTTCTGTTCCGTAATTACTAACAAGTGTTGATTGTTTTAGTCTTACCTGACCAGGAGTCTGGGTTACATTAACGTGACTATATGACATCATAATATCAATTTTGATTTAGTTACATGTTTTCCACTCAAGCGTCAATAATTTAACTGTTTTTTTTTTCTCCAAAAACGTTGTATTAGCACATTAAATATTTACAGAAATACGAATACATCTTTTAAAATCCAAATGAACTGAAGAAAACATATCATAACTCGAAACTAACTACAACAGGCATTTTCTGGTGTCAAGGTAAAGATCCAAAACTGAGAATATTTTTCTAAACATTTTATATCATATCTCAATTCTGCGCAAATACGGAAAGCCCTAGATTCCGACGTAAGGGTCGTGTGATTTTGTTTACATCACGTAGTCCTAACATGACCCTGACGAGAACCAATCATTATATTTTAATGATAAAATTAAACAATAGTTGTTTTTTTTACTTCACCCAAAGCTATTTACATGCCTTAGGCTACGTATTAATACAGCCTCGATTTAACCCTTATCAATATGACATTACTAATGATTAAAACCTGCAACGAAAGTCAGGAACTATGTTAACTTGGATACATCGATCCTAATATTTTTTTTTCGAAAATCTAAACTGAATTTCTGGAAATTGTCGAATCCCTAGTAAACTAAATTACATTATTTGGACATATAATGAACATAAATTGCCTTTAAATTATTTTACAAGCATTCAATCATAATAAAATAAATATATCCTAAATCAGATATACGTAACAAATTGTTTTCGTCTAACACGAAGACAACGTAGTGGTATTAAATTATTTGCTGTTATATTTTGTGTGCATCATTAGACAACTCTGCCAGGCCAGATTCTGATTTGTGGCTTGATTTATTTTTGTACTGACATTAGCAGGCATAACTTCAGTACCGGGTAATTTAACTGGTTGCGATTTTCGTACTATTAATCATGATAGTATAGCCTTAATTGCTGAAAATGCCTTACCGGTAACATTTCCAATATTGATGCAAAATAACTAAATGAGCGTGTACATAAAAAGTTCAGGATACAAGTAGATATTTCTTATCCGGCGAGGCGTTTATAAAAGTAAAAGGCAACTTTGCGAAAACGAATGATACTGAAATAACGCCGCTGACAGAATACACGTTATTTATTAAAAGAAATATGGCGTTGTTTGATAGTGTTACATATATGATTGAGGTAAGAAATATTGAAAATTTTCAAAACAATTTTGATGTTGCTATGACAATAATATGTTAAGTGATATATTATGATGATTATACAAGATTAGCGGGTTTAACAATGATGTTAAGTGATATATTCTGATGATTATACAAGATTAGCGGGTTTAACAATGATGTTAAGTGATATATTCTGATGATTATACAAGATTAGCTGGTCTAACAATGATGTTAAGTGATATATTCTGATGATTATACAAGATTAGCTGGTATAACAATGATGTTTTCTAAAGGCACGTATGACTTTCTTGAACATAAAACTTTAAATACCGGTGACGTACAAGATGATGCGGGAGCCGCAGTAAAAAGAAAACGCATTACTATAAAAAAATGCAAATTACAACTTAGGATTTGCAACACGTCCAACAATTTTGAACTATGTTCGTAGGAGATTTTCATGCTTATTCGTACAAAAAAGCTACTGACGATGATACTATATGCTGACGATAATATATGACGTCATGGCTGTCTTGTTGCTTGTAAAGTATTAATAACAAAACTCTCGTACTGGATGACGGAAATGACTCCAACAATTGCGGAAGAACAAAATTTACTCTCTTTTATGAGTTTATGGTGGCTTTCAGTAACATCAGATACTGTTCAAAGTAATGTTAATTGTTCATTTACATGGCAGATAGCATCACAACAAGGTGTTTCCGCACCACGACACATATGTATTACTTTACAAAATGCTAAACTAGTAAACTTGCAATAAGAAAGTCGTCTGATATTTGCAAAACCTGGATGTGATGATTTTAAAGAATAAAGGGATATCATCAAGACCCATCTGAAATTTTGAATTAAATCACCTAGCACGTGCATAACATCGTTTAATGAAATGGATGGGACGTGATCAGAATATAGATACTGGTTTACAAAGATCATAATTAAACTTTTCAAATTTATATACGATTAATTAGTTTTCACTGTTACATCTTGATTTATCTAGACTATCTGTCGATTATGTTCATTGTTGAGCTAGCGTAATATAGACACCAGAGCTGTGCCTAATTACAGAGTAATCGCAGTTATTCTCAGTAAAAACAAAAATCAATGTTACTTGAAGACAGCGGTGAACGAATGAGAGTCCTTGACCCTCCAGTTGAATATATGTAATGTTTTCTGAATATGTTATTAATTCGCTCATGGTATGATAATGTCATCTCTTCACGTTGTCATGGTTTCCATGACACCTGGTCAGGTGAACAAATTACAATCAAAACTGGAATGTAAATGTGGAACAAACATATCATTGAAACGAGATCAGATTGTTAGCGGCGGTTCAAACAAATTATCATTAACCAAGGCTCAGCTCAAACATTTTAACAAAGTTTTTGAATCAACGACCAGAGTTCAACTTGATCTTTCTCAGAGTATTATATAAGACTCAGATGGTATATTTCCAATTCTTGCGGCGATCTGAGCGTTAATAGATGCTGCCGCCTCCGCTGTCGCAAAAGCTGCAGGTTGGGTGCTGTCTGAACAGCTGCTGGAATCCCACAAAAGGAAGCAACTGGAAGAGGAATTTTACAAGCAGAAAACTTAAAAGAAGGATCATGCTAACAAAAACCAGGAAGACGTCGAAAAAGGACAAGAATGACTCAACCGGGTCGTAATAGATTACATGCCTCACAATACGGAAAAGGCCTTAGACTTCTCCGGACATTGGACACAAAAAATATTCTTCCAATGTCAAATTTTGATTTATTCGATGCTGCTAAAAGATTATATATAACCAATTTCAGAAGCTTTTTCATGCGTGATCAGTTACTTAAACAGCACAATGAGGTTGAAACTAGTATAATTTTCTCGATACTAATTCCGATTCAGAAACTCCTTGGATTTAATACTCAATTGGTCCACGTGGATCTGTTTTTTTTTATTCTTACAGACTTCCTCCATTGAAGGAATGTATTTTGTATACAAATTCATTCCAATCTGGTATTCACAAATACCAACACAGTCAATAACTGACCGCAAATATGCGGCCGTGAAGCAATTGTTGTACTCGACGCTGTATCAATAATCAATCAAACCACCACATAAAGTTGTACACGAATACTCAAGTAACCGCTATCGGTTTAAATAGATCTTTAAATTATAATGGTTGATATTTACGAAAAATCTTCCTCTGAACTAAAACACACAACTGACGAAATTTCGCACGAAAATATAAATATGATCATTAACGATGAAATATTCGAATTATTAATCTTGCAAATGTAGATCCAGACGAAGTATATTTAAAGATAGGCAAGGAAAATTAAAAACTAGTAATCTTTCTGTAGAGTATATTGTCGTCAGAATTAATGAAGTACTTGCAAATATCATAGCTTTGTTGGATAGTAATGGAACAATGAAGTGTGGTGTTGTTATGGCAACGATATTAGATAATATACATAATCGAGTACACAAACTCCGGCGATACAATGACTGTTTCTTTCAATATGTCAAATATAAAATATGCTAAACACCAGTAGTCATTTGAGAGAACCATTAATAGACGATGAATTTGCAAGGAAGAGATACGTGGATAATAAAGACCTTCCTCTAATAATTAATAAACCTCCATTGGTAATAAAACGACCAAATTAATATCTGATTATAATCCTCGTATCCAAACGATTTAGAAGTTGCGCAAAAGAATAAATGGAGTTGTTGAGGGTTTGTTTGAAAAACCAGTATCTGTTAACAGGAAACTCGCTAACATAAAAAAGATCACCGACAACGTAGTATATATGGTAGCGTCTGGATTAGTATTGTGGTCACCGCCAAATAAATTTCTTAAATACCTCGCTGAGGTTACCTGGTTATGCAGGTTGCCAGTGATCTGTGTGTTAGTATTTACGATATCTACCACAAAACCACGGCGTTATCGACTAACAAAATCTTCTGGATATTCGTTATTACTGCTTGATCAAAACAACGATAGAACAATAGCAGTGGAACCTGAAAAAAACAGACTCTGCAAGATTCTTAAGTGATGTCTTGAATTAGTCGCTAAACTACAACCTTCTTAGTATAATGAACTATACTATCAACGTGCAACATTTTAGATAAATCAACAACTTTGAATGGCAAAACAAACGGAACAAATTTTTCACTAGTATAGAGAAAACGTTAACAATTATCGCAAATATGTAGTTGTTGATATAATTGTATATTCAGTGTTGGCTGCTATTGTTGAAACTGGTATATTACTATTAACACTATTATCATTGCTAGTGATGGCACCAACATTTATAACACTTTGTGTTTCAGCTGCAACAACAATTGTTATAATTTGTAATACATTTGCCCAAAATACCTATATGTAACCACAAAAAGACTACACGAGTATATAATCCAATTACACACAGCGACGCTAACATACTCCAAATACTCATCGTTGATATCATCAGAACTTATTAATGGAATAATATCAAATAAAGGATTCGTAGAAATGATAAAAACGTACCATATGACAATGGAAACGTCTAATTCAGGAAATAATAATAATAATAATAATAATAAAATTAATTTCGTCATGGCAAAAACTATTGCAACTCATTGTTGTTAATACAACACCCTCAAAGACTACAATGATATCAACAATCTCGACCAACCCTGAATTTTGCGTCAACTTTCCAACCAAAATTCCAGTAAGCGAAATAGCGCTTGCACAATTACAAATATATCATAGTTGACCAAATATTAGATCAAAACAATTTGGTGGGTTGCAGACGAATAATGCATTAGTATTGGCAAATAAGAACAAAACAGATGGAAACCATGACTGGATGAGAATTTATATTCCAACTGGCAATTACAGATCGAACAAATCAATGAGAAATACCAGCGCAGTCTTAAAACTAATAGCTCTTACTGTTCAGAAGCCAACTTTGTCAGCCGCGATGAAAATAAATTCTCCGGATCATGTTGTAGATATTTATCAATCATTGATCAGATCAAATAGAATGGCCCTAAGTTCCACCAAAATATAATGAACCTCCAAAATCAAAACGAGATGATTTTTCTACTAACGAGAAAAATTAAAACGGTACCAGCGTACATATTATTTGGGAAAAGGGAACATTTATTATCATGATTTTAACGTAAGGTTTACAATAAGTCATCCTTTACTTATGAGATAAGTCTCAGGCTTAATACGTTTTCAGCAATTTCGTAAATTACAAAATGTATTTGTTAGTATTACACATTATTATTCTGATGAATTAAAAAAAAAATTATCGAAACAACATTTAAATCAAGTTATAGATGATATTAAGTATATTAATCGGCACATTCGTGATAAAGTAATACAAATAACGGAGATTATCATTCTGGACGTGGTAATTTAAAAGTATTTTCTGATCGTTATAAAATAACCAATCAACAATTACCAATATTTGTAATACGATCACTTGCAACCAACGACGTACATAAATTACTTAACGATCTTATCAATAATAACTTTCGTAAGATTATTGAATCATGGCAAAAATAAATTCAGCAGCAGGTATTCTCAAACATAACAATGAGCCGTATGGCAGTGGCATGCATATTTCACCTGTAATTGTGAATATATCATCAACGATCGCAGTCAGTCTTGTATGTGATGTAATTGATGGCAGTTATCAATCAAATCATGACGAATTAAATCAGACTCAGCAATGACATATTCTATATACATTCAGTCCCAAGTATCTCCTTGATATTTCAACGTAACAAAAATCCCAATAATTCGGTTTATTTATGATGTCATAATCCATTAATATCAAGGATATATTTCAAACTAATGATCAACGCGGACACCTTGACATAAGGAAAGTAGTTTTGATTTTGAATCTGTAAGATCTTAAAACATTTAAACGATTTTACAATTAATCCAAAGGATATATCATATAATGTATCTACACGGGAAGGTTTTTATGCAGGACAAAGAAGTACTTGAAAACGCCATCACAATCTAGTTCAATTTTATACTGTCATGTTGTAATTTTTTAATTGCAGAATTAATATCGTTATATTATATATTATTACAATTGTACGCTGATGACACCTAAATATACATGTCTAGCCACCCAACTGAAGATGATGCTATCATCCATGGGGTCGAAAGTTGCATTTTTTATGTGAAATCATGGATGACATGTAACAAGCTGCAGATGAATAGTGATAAAACTGAGGCTATTCTGATCACAACACAAATACTTTCTCATTCACGTCCTTTACGTTAGACAATAAATAACAGCAACACCAACATTAAATTCTCACAGTCAGTACGGAACCTAGGCATTACTCTAGACAGTACTCTCACATTGCACCAACATGTCATGAACATATGCAAGGCTGCATATCTTGAAGTGAGACGCATCAGTTCTATTCACAAATATCTTTCAGCTGATGCCGCTAAAATAATTGCATGTTCATTAGTACTTTCAAGACTGGACTATTGTAACTCAATTCTGATTGGTTCGTCACAATATCTACTCCAGAAACTTCAAAAATTTACAAACACAGCTACTCTGATCATCTTTAGAGCACCTCGATCAGAGCACACCTCACCACTGCTCTATACCCTACACTGGCTATCAATTCGATACAGAATCAAACACAAAGTTTGTTCTCTGTGCTATGTTTCACTGACAGACTCTAGTCCAACAACATACCTATCCGGCCTCACCCATGTGTAGACACCAGCAAGATACTTATGCTCCTCTTCTGACAATCGTATACTCATTGTTCCCATTATGGAAACGAAGTCATATGGACAACGTTCTTTTGCATACCAGAGCCCAGTGTTGTGGAATGATTTGCTCATTGAAATTAGACACAAAGACACAGTGGTACATTTTAAGAGTGCTCTTAAAAAACACCTTTTTCGACTGCAGGAATAAACTTGGAGACCTAATACTGTTTTGTATCTTATATGTTTTAAGCATTTTTTATGTTTTCCAATTTCATGGTTTTTGTTATTTGCTTTTCTGTAGTGTAGTCATATCATTATAGATGTTGTAAAGTTCTTAGATCTTCTAATAATTAGGCGCTATACAAAGTCCTCATTTTATTATTATTATTATTATTATTATTATTATTATTATTATTATTATTATTATTATTATCTATCTATCTATCTATCTATCTATCTATCTATCTATCTATCTATATATATATATATATATATATATATATATATATATATATATATATATATATATATATATATATATATATATATATACCACGACCATACGATAAATAAGTTTAAAAATGTTTATCTTTGTTCTCTCTCGGAATTCAGTTTCAGTCTGACTGGGATAAAAAAAAATCTGACTTCCTTTTATGTATAATCACAATAAACCCACTCAAGAATGTTCTAGAACTGAAACGGATTTCCAGAATTACTTAATCGCGTCATTTTGTATACAATTATAACATGTTTGTGTTTTACTGAAATGTTAGACAATAAAAGAAAGCCATAATTTCTCTATTCTAGTCGTACATGATCTGAATTATGTGCCAGAATAAAAGTAAGTGAAGCATTTTATTAACATACGTTATATTAATGTATACACAGACGGGTAATTATTTAATGATGATGATAAAAATGAATTAAATTCCCAGGATAAATCTATTTCTTAAAAGTTACCTACCTTCCTTCGTGTCATTAGCATAAACAATAGAGGTAACAACTACTGAATTACTCTGCCAAAGATACAAGAGTTATCTCTCCTAAGTAAAACTGAAATATTAGAAAATATTTAAGTATTCTTCTTGTACGTATTTTGTGACGTCAGAATTACATATATTATATATAAAATTGGACGTTCTCCCAAATCAACGAAGCTTCAGAATATTGTGTGACAGCGAAACCCCTGAAAACAAATAATGATATAGTAGTTTGCGTACTGTCGCCACCGACGATAGTAGCTTCAGAATGACAAACATTTTATAATACACTAAATACCTTGTTATGTATATGTATATGTATAAATATATTTACTTCTGTCGCCTTCGTTCTTGTTTGGGGTTACGATTCTGGCATCTCGCGTCCTGAGGCACTGCACCTTCATCCCAGCACTCGATGACATCTGCTGAGATGCTATCCTTCCCTGGTGCCTTACCTAAGGACAGTTTATCTACGGCCTTCTTTAGTTCAGCCGCTGTAGGTGTCTCTTCCAGTTCGACCATGATCGCAAGGTATTCAATGGCATTGAAGGTATCGTTGGTCACGTGGTGCTCTCTAGAGTAAAGTTCAGAGTAGTACTCCACACCACGCTCCACTTCGTGCCCTTATCGTGGATAGTATCACTTGCGGCAAACGTCAGTGGTGCTATCACTTTATTCGTGGGATCCATTGCTTTTACGTGCCATGGTACATTCCGCTTATGTTTCCGAAATCTGCTGCTGACTGGATGCGCTGATAGAGCTGAAGAAAGTATTTCATGAGCGCACTGTTGTGCGAACCTCTGCACTCTGCTTCTGGTATACCTGTATGAATGTGGAGTCCTCTGGCAGGGGACAGGTTGCATTCCAGGTGAACACTGTGACGCTCTTCTTTTGCTGGAGTGATTGTGGCGTTGTTAGCCTCAAACAGGTAGTTGTTCTTTGACTGCTTCTTACTAAATGATCTTACTGTGCTGTACACAGTCTCTCAGATGGGAATCATTTTATATCTCACGAGAATATTTAAATTTACTAAAGTTTACAGTTGCTGTTTTGGGATCGTGGAGAGTAAAACACGAATGTTACAAGATTCTGTTCCCGTTAAGGATATTTCCCGTAAAAATAATTAGATATCTTTTTAATCAGCGCCATCTGTGTATAATCCATTATCCAGATATATTAGTCAGAACCATTCAAGACGACAATGGAAATTGCCTCACACAAAAGAGTGACATTGCAGAAAGATGGACTGATTATTTTAAAGAATTCTACAACCATCCGACTAGAGGCGCTTGAAGTTCCAAACATCACAAATGATGGTGATTTTTCCATTCAAAAAGAAAATGTGGAGTCAGCAATAAGAACACTGACGAATGGGAAGGCAGCTGGAGTAGAAAACATCCCAGCTGAACTTATGATAAATGGGGAGGGGGGATCAATGATAGAGTTACTACTAAACATATGTAATAAGATCTGGCTGACAGGTGAATGGCCAACACAGTGGATCCAGTCACTGATTATAACTCTCCCCATAAAAGCAATCTCCAGCTGTGTCACAATTACAGAACTATCAGTTTGATCAGTCATGTTAGTTAGGAGATGATGAAGATCATCTTGAACATACTGAACCAGAAGCAGAAGAAATGATCGCTGAAGAACAGGCAGGGTTCCGGAGTGGAAGAAGCACGACAGAAGAATATTCAATTTCGGGGTTATGTGTGAAAAGTACCGGCAAATTCAACAATACAGCTTTCATGGGTTCATAGATTTAAGAAAGACTTTTGGCAGAGTGTGGCCTAGGGCATTGTGAGCCACAATGAAGAAGCACAACAGGGGTCAAACGTTCACCAACGCCATCAAGCAGCTGTACGCCAAGGCTACCAGTGCAGTAATTGCCTAAGGTTCTGTTGGGGACTGGTTCAAGACAACAGTTGTAGTGCGTCAAGGCTGTCTTCTGTCACTCACGGTTTTCAACATCTACTTAAAGCGAATTATGAGCGAAGCCCTGGAAAATCACTATGGGACGGTCACCTTTGAAAAGCGTAACATCACTAACTTCCGTTTTGCAGATTACATTGATGGGCTGGCAAGCAGTGAGAACGACCTTGCAACCTTAGTGAAGAACCTAAGTGAAACATCTTCCAGATTTGACACGGAGATAAGCGCAGAGAAGACAAGGCTGATGACAAACATTGGCAAAGAAATCTCAGCAAAGATTAAAGTTAGAGGACAGGCACTGGAAAAAAATTGGCCAGTTCAAATATTTTGGTTCCATAATCACCGAAGTTGGATCAAGAGCAGCCATTGTGTCACGGGCAGCAGAAATAACGGCAGCTTGGTCCAAGCTAAGAACCATCTGGAGAGAGAAGAATACATTCCTGAAAACTAAAATCAGACTATGTTTTTATTCATGTGAAGCCTGGATCCTGACAGAAGAATCTAGGCAATTAAAATGAGATGCTACAGAACCATCCTTGGCATCTCTTACATGGACCAAATCACTAGTGAAGAAGTGCATAACACTACCAGGCACACAGGAGACCTTGAAGACTTCCTTAGCACTGTCAAAAAGAGAAAGCTGAAATGGTCTGACCATGTAACTAAAGTGCAATACAAGGAAAATAAATGTTCTCCTGAACGAATGGGCGAGACATTTATAGCTAAAAATATTTTGGGATGACATATGCACCGTTTCCTTCCACGTGTAAAACATGTTTCTTGATTGGTTATTGTTAACTAATAACGCGATGATCATGTGTGGCGATTACGGTCAACCTCCACCGTTTATTAGATTGTTTCCGCACGAATGGTTAAAAAGATTTGTACATTATTAGGAGAAGATAACTGATGATCATAGAACACTTGATCCAGATTTGAAAGAGCTTAAAATATTAATCAGATTACAGTCGAATAAAATTCAGTGTGAAATAATGCGTGATATAATTTCAGAAATTTATATAAATGATTTTTGGGATAAATGGAGACCAAATGATTTAATAATTGCAAGAAGAAAAATAGTTCGTGATACATATCAGCAAACATTATTTCAGTTACATAAATAAAGGTTTTCAGAATTGCCTGTACCATTGTGTTTTCTACCATAGATACGCGATGACAGAATGTTGACGTTGATATACCAGGACGGACTGAAATACATACTCTTGTGTTAATGATATTGTTGTAGTTGATGTCAGTGTTGTCAAGGATGCGCTGTGCATGGATACAAAAAGATACATACTAGGATATGCAACTACAATCCATTCATCTCAAGGATTAAGTATTGCTGATACAGTTGTTTGGATCGTTGTGACCGTATCGAATGGTCAAAGTTAGTTTATCTATGCAGTATCTAGAATTAGAAGAGTATCTTAATTGCAGATGGCTATCATAGTTTTTCAGGAAAAAAATTCAAACTGCTGTTGAAATTAATAGCGATGATATAGTAAGAACAAAATTAGTTATATGTAAGTAATATGACCAAGCAAATAAACGCGAATTTGATCTCGATGCTCATTGAATCATGACATTAAACACGAACATAATAATCATTATGCCAGCTGTACTACAGCCATGTTGTGGTAGTATTCAAATAATGATCAAAGACAATTGACCGAAGATAAACTTGATAGTAGTCTTGGTCACACACGAGAAAATACAATTTCTGATCTATTATGAGAGGAATCGAAGGAATGTGCTAGTTAAGTGAAGACGGTGTTAATTGGGTGTCTTCATGAATTACACGTAATTGTTCACGTACATATCCTCGTTGAGGAGCAGTTGAATCTATTCTGTATATTACAGGTCGACCCGTAGATCGTACTACACGGAACATTTTATGTATAGTTACACTCCAGATAGGATCAGATGCTCTTTATTTGCCACCTACAAGTTCCGTCGGTGCATATACATATTTTACATTACCTAATATTGGCTGTGTTTAAAAAAATCGTTTCGATGAATTGGTATATATTTTTGTGATTGCATGGGTAGGTTTCATAGAAAGAACACGAGTAACGGCATTATTTAATACAGCTATCATACTTGGTAGTCTTGAAACCCATTCCCGGGATCTCATATCGTTTTGAATTATTTCCTTCCTTATTAATATCCAAATAACCGCGCAACAAGTGTTCGATTAAATCGTTCAACGATTGCCTGATCATAATGAATTGCGGTATGTCCTCGACTGTTTTAACGCTATTTGTGTTTATCAGAGATGATACAGCACCACGAAATTATTTCTCAGGATCAACTTGGAGTAGTTGAGACCATTGTAGACCAAATACGCTGTTAAATTCCTTCATGATACATCCGCTGGGCTTGACGAAGTACATTACTAGTTCTTTAAACACCTGCCAGAATCGTCTCTGACATTACTTCTGAAAATTTGTAATGATTTATGGATTGCTGGTTAAGTACCTATGAGCTGGAAAGAAGTAATAGTAATACCGATTCCCAAACCAGACAAAGATATCGAAGATCCTAACAGCTATCGGTCCATTGCACTGACAAGCTGTGTGTGCAAAACAATGGAACGAATGATCAATTCTCGGCTTGTATGGTACTTGGAAAGTAACAATTTAATATCTCCTTTCCAAAGTGGTTTCCGTTCTGGTTGCAGTACAAACCATCATCTGGTTAGACTGGAAACATTTGTTCGCGATGCATTTTTTTTATCAAGAAAGAACATTTAGTAGCAGTCTTCTTTGATTTAGAAAAGGCCTATGACACAACATGGAAGTACGGGATACTAAATGACCTGAACTATCTGGATCTAAAAGGCCGTCTACCCTCTTTCATCTCCAATTTTCTCTCCGACAGAGAATTCAAAGTACGAGTGGGCTCTACCCTCTCCGATATGTACCAGCAAGTGATGGATGTGACCCAGGGCAGTATTTTATCTGTGACGCTATTTAATATAAAAATTAATAGCATCACCAAGTGTTTAGCTCCCGGTGTGGATTGCTCATTATATGTAGACGATTTTTTAATTTGTTATCGATCAAAGCACATGCATACAATTGAAAGGCAACTCCAACAAAATATCAATTAAGATCTAATATTGGGCCAGTAATAACGGTTTCAAATTTTCTAAATCGAAAACAGTATGCATGCATTTCTATCAGTTGCGAAGACATCATGATGACCCTAAACTCACGCTGGACGGAACACTTATTCCAGTTGTTGAGGAAACAAAGTTTCTGGGTATTATCTTCGACAGAAAGCTGACTTTTATACCACACATCAAGAATTTAAAAGCAAAATGCTTTAAAGCTTTAAATGTACTAAAAGTAATTGTGCACACTGACTGGGATGCTGATAAAAAAGTCTTCCTCAGTTTGTATAGAACATTTATCCGCTCTATAATAGACTATGGATGCATTGTTCCTGGTTCAGCTAGGAAGTCTTATTTGAAAATGCTTGACCCAATTCATCATCAGGGAATAAGACTTGCTCTAGGAGCATTTAAGACATCTCCATGTGAAAGCCTACTCGCGGAAGCGAATGAACCACCTTTATCGCACCGCAGAGAAATGCTTTCCACACAGTACGCTCTTAGGTTAGGATCAAACCCTCTGAACCCTGCATTTTCTGCTGTTTTTCAACCAAAATACAAAACTTTATATGAAAAAAACCCAAATGCCATACCTTAATTTTGCATCAGAATATCATCCAGCTTTGACACTATCAAAATTAATCTCCCTACAGTTCAGAACACGTTTCATTCGGAAACACCACCTTGGCTCCTTAAGCAACCCAAAGTGATTTTTACGTTGCACGAAGGGAAAAAATCTGAGACAAATCATGCCATTTTCCAGAACTCTTATCATGAACTCCTCAACGATTTTAAAAACTACACAAATTTTTTTACTGATGGATCAAAAGTTGATGAAAAGGCTGCTTCAGCCTTCGTTAGTGGCAAACACATAACCAAAGTGTGCTTGCTAAACGATGCGTCCATATTTTCAGCGGAAATCAGAGCAATAGACCTTGCTCTGAAATTTGTCGAACAAAAACACATTTTAAATAGCATTATCTTATGTGACTCACTGTCAGTGCTTCAGTCGCTTCACAATAGAAAACTAGATAATCCATTGTTAGTCAATATTCTCGTCAAGAGCTCTGAGCTTAGTACCTCCTATAATATAGTATACTGTTCGCTACCTAGCCATATCGGTATTAGAGGTAAGGAAAAAGCTGACCGGGCTGCTTAGATGGCTCTATCCCAAGAACCATCAGATTTTAAATTACCGTTTACTGATTTTAAACCTTGTATCAAAAAGTACCTACGCCAGAAGTGGCAGGCGTCATGGAATGATGCAGTCAAAAACAAACTTCATGCCATCAAACCAACCCTGGGATAATGGACTCCTTCCTACAGAACTATTCGTAGGGAGGAGGTTGTCATTGCAAGAATCAGAATCGGTCACAGATACATTACCCACTCCCACATACTAAAAGGTGAAGATCCACCAGAGTGCGTTTCTTGCAATGAACCATTCACTGTTAAACACTTTATGACCGAGTGTTCCGACCTGCAACCTACGCGTGCTAAATACTATAATGTACAAGACATGAAGGAACTTTTTGATACAATACAAATCACTTGTATTTTAGATTTCCTAAAGGAAGTAAATCTCTGTTTTAAACTATAACTTGTGTGCCATCACCTAGAACATTTTTATCTAATGCAAATAGCACCTCTTATTTACAACATCTTATCATCAACATGCACCGTTTACATCTCCCGTTGATTGGGAAGCTTCATATTTTCCTGTTGCCAACATCTTACCATTTTGTGTTTGACTGTTGTGGTTTTTTTATATCGCTGGTCGATGTTAAACCTTTCTTATTTTTCAATATCTAACCTATTGTATGGCGCTGGATGGCCTAAGAGTGCTGGTGTGCCGTTAAAATTCAAGCAAACAAACAAACAAATTCCTTCAAACGCAGAAGCAACTCAGTTGCTGTCTATATTGTTACGGCTCTACTTATTAATATATACTCACACGTCAACGACAGTCAACCCATATTAGGATGTGCGCTGACGTCTACCAATGGTGATAGAATCATGATGTAAAAATAAAATATCAGCCTGACGAACTTCGTTAGGAACACTGACATCAAAATATGCGCACTGAATTTGTGTAGGTTGTGGTAGATAAATTTGCCTTATTGCCTATCCTGATAACCGATTTGCAGCAATAGAACGTGTAATATTTGCTGCATTGGCTAGATTACTAACCGCTGCTCTAACCCACCAATATCCGCTTGGGCTATAATAAATCGATACCATTGTTTTATAATCAGTTGACTAATTATAAGCCCCTAATGCTAGTTTACCTTTCATCGCAGATTGTACTTAAAAGCAAGCAAGTTCTTTTAAATGAGAGATTTACCTTTTCTTATAGATTTAATGTGAATCAACCTCACATCTTTTGTAAATCTTTACTTTTTAAAGCTACATCATGATAATGACACGCTTTTACAATATAATTTATCGGATATTCATCTGATTCTTGTTGATTTTGGTAATCAAATTTAATATCAAGTCGAGTTCCAAGACTGCAATAATTATATCCAAGAAGATGTTTTTCTCCTGGATATTTAGCCCATGGAGTTCCCGAAAATTTCGACATTAATGCAGCAATATCATCGCCATACATATATTGATTTGTAGGTGAAAACGAAATTTCTTTTCCTGTAACACATTGGGCATTTTCTACCATTTGCGAGTGTTCCATTTTTCGTTGTAACCGTGGCTACATCAGTGGTTGGCGTTGACAAAGTAAGTAATATAAATCCATATATTTATCGTATGGATGCAATTGATTTCTCAGCAACACGAAAACAAGAAGCATTCCAACATCATCCAGTGCCAGCGATATCTCTTGGAATGATAATAACAAGTCCGTCTTGAAGTTGAAAGACACAATTATCACTTAATTTGAAAACGAGATGGCTCAAGTGGGATACATTATATTTAGTGCTATCGTCTGTAGATGATCAAAGATGGTACGATGTTCAAACATTTGTACAAAATGAAAAATGCAAAGTCATTAAATATATGTACTGTACACGTTGATCAACATCTGATATGAAATGTTTTCTTGTTTTTGTTTGTTTGATTATGATTTTTAACGTAGCTTTAAAAAAATTTCAGTAATATCGCTACGATGTCTGCAGTGAGGCAGTTTATCGTGATGTCTAGATCTGGGGCATCATGCCGCAGACATGTAGAATGATGTCCCGAACCCAGTCACATTATCCTGACACCAGACCGACCAGTTCTAACACTAGCCTCTTAATGCTGAGCGTAAACCGAGGCAGCTGTTAGTACCATTTTCATAAATCATTGGTATTAGTCGTCCGGGGACCGAACCCACGACCTCCCATTTCCGGGACCGACGTTCTAACCACTAGGCCACTGGAGGGTAATTAAATGTTTAACTAGTTAATAAATACTACTCTGTCCATGAAACGCAGATCATAAAAAGAAAGTACGAAACCTTAAACTACTGTACACATTCTACAGTTGAGATATTGTTACGGTAATGGAGATATGGTTCTGAAAATGCATCAGTGTAGTGTGACCATTCTGGAAAGGATCAACTCTATATTCTGTAACAGGGTGCTAACCACAGACGAGACACATGCAGTAATGATCTCCTACGGAACGCACTCTGCATGTAGCAGTAAATTGTGTGACCAGGTGAGTAAACCTAAACATGATACGCTTGTCTGACAGACACAAAACATACACAAAGGGTAAAGATATACTCAGCAACAAGAAATGAATATATTTATTTACATCACAAAGCAATAAATCTACACAATACCTTGAGAACTGGAATGCACCTGTTTATATATGTATTCTGAGCTTGTACACTTGTGACCCTCTTATCTACCTATACACAATACAGAACAACAAAAAAAGCCTTTCGTACTTGCCCGAAATCGGTACATGAGTGTAATTCCGAACAAGTTGTGACCAGTCGTTTGTAAAGCGTCTCGGTTACAGAAATATAGATTTCGTCTTCACATGGGACTCGAAAAAAAGTATGACTCCGGATCGTATTTTAGAGAAGTACATCCGTAAGACAACAGACCAGGGGAAAAAAAACGCCATAACACCATCGGTTGAGTGACACGCCAAAACACAAGGAAGAAAATAGCTTTTGGGGAAAGAAAGTGAAGTACGGGTATAAAGAATTGTGAAGGGGAAATCGCCGTGTATGCCAGATACAGTGGACAAGTCTGAGTTCAAGCGGAACATCCACGAGGGCAGATTATCTCGAGGGGAACGGACTTCTAGAACAACATTAATTTGAGCAGTGAACGTGGTTCGAGGATAACAGGCTATGAAAATCGAACAAAGCATTGACTTCGATTGGACACTCGATCCTATGATGATTTTTTAACTATCAGTAATAGAACGGCTAATTTGTTTAATTCTATTTCAAGTCTATTTTTAATTCAGTGAAAGTTTATTTCTAATGTATTCCTAATGAAAGGAAATTTCATGATTGTGTATGTATTTGATTAAATCGTTTATTTATCTTTACAGGGGATCGGAGTTGTTTTGTTCAATATACCCATTCAGGTTACCATATACATTCTCTTACTCGAACCGGGCAATCACAGCGAGGGCGGTCATCTCTTAGATAACGAGTATCAGAGGAAAGTGGGTTGTAGTGTTATTATTATATGTTGTGTAATACACCTTGAGAAAGTGGGACGCAACATTTACCCTTTGACTTTATACGCGTAACGCTCATAGCCCGTGACAACCTGACAAGTTGGGGTGTTCGTCCGGAGATTCGAACATTTTTATGTGAGTAAAGTAATCTGAGCATATATTGAACAGAGCGATAATTTTATTATTATTATAAGAAAGGATCAGAATGAATCAAGTCATTGCCTGCTATTTTTATATACAAGAATATTGTGCATGCAAATTTCTTGCCAGTTTTTTTCTTCATATTGCGATAAAAAAAACTATTGTAAGGATTGAGACACGTACCTTTGTTGTGAAGTCATTCTAAAATTGTATGGTAGCAGTATTGCCTAGGTATTCTCTTGTGATAAGAGCATATTTAGGCAAGTACTGTATTTTGAAGCCATAAATTACATCTTGTTAAGAGAAACCTCTTCACTCATTTGGGGAGGAAAGTTTCCCGCTGCGTGGAGCTGGTGTTTATTGATTTTGCTTGTTTAAGAGAGGCCGACTGACCCGAGTTAGGTTATTGTAGGAGAGGTTAAATACATTACAGTACAAAAGCTATTTTCAGATAGGTAATTCGCATTTGTTTTGTTAAGTAAGTTAGGGACTTAGTTCTAAAAAGTCATAATGGCGACAGACGGACAATTAGTACGAGAATTTAAATCCATTGGCAAGGACGAGTTAGGTTACAAGGGGGAGAAACTTGCAAATTTGTAGAGCGTAGTCTTAGAGCGGTGTTACGAAACAGCCAAATACACCCAAATACACCTAAATCCACTAAAATCAGCCCCAATCCACCTAAGTCCACTAAAATGAACCCAAATCCACCCAAAATCACCCCAAATCTACTAAAATCCAATAAAATCAACCCCAAATCCACCCAAATTAACTAAAATCAACCCAAAACCATACAAATCAACCAAAATCAACCCCAAATCCATACAAATCCACTAAAATCAACCCCAAATCCACCCAAAATCACCCCAAATCCACCCAAATCCACTAAAATCAACCCCAAATCCACCCAGAATCACCCCAAATCCACTAAAATCCAATAAAATCAACCCCAAATCCACCCAAATTCATTAGAATCAACCCCAAATCCATACAAATCCACTAAAATCAACCCAAATTCACCCAAAATCACCCAAATCCACCCAAATCCACTAAAATCAACCCCAAATCAACCCAAATCCACTAAAACCCACTAAAATCAACCCCAAAGCCACCCAAATCCACTAAAATGAACCCCAAATCCAAACAAATCCAACCAAAATCACCCCAAATCCACCCAAATAACACTAAAATCCACTTAAATTCCAACAATAATCTTTGCCAATATGAAATTTAGTTTTACGTAGGTTGTGGGATTTGATCCCCAAAGTGGGGTTACGGGAAGGCAGTGTTCTCATGTAAATTTCAAATCGCAAGTTATATATATATATATATATATATATATATATATATATATATATATATATATATATATATATATATATATATATATATATATATATATATATATATTAGTTCCTTATCTCATACAATAACTATGTATATGTTCAAATTCAATATGTATACTTATTTGTTAACCCTATTCGTGTTTTACTCAGCGGGCAGGTATATAAATCTTGTGGGCAGTATTGACCTTTGATTACTCAATACCATGTACTACATAGCATTCTTCTAACTAGAATGAAATGTATAAAAGTTCTGCCCACATATACAGTGCATTTATTCAAAGTTCAGACTGCTGAAGACGTGATATGTTGATACCTTAGATGCTCTATTATACATGCAGTCTGAAATATTTATTCTTCACATGAACATAATTAGGTTAGGAATACGATGATTCTTTCAGCTTCTACTAACTTATTGGAAAGTGATACATAACACAAACAATGTTATGTTATCCATCTGACCTTCATGAACCTATGGGGATGACATAATCTTAATTCCGATAGCAACCAAATCAAAATATATTTTAAAATCTATATATAAAAAAATCAGCCATATTTGGAATATTTTTAGGCAAATTTTGTTTGTGATGGCTATTTGCAACCATTCAGCAATCAGGTAGAAAAACATTTTTACATCTCGAGATAATGCAATGGTAAAATTAAAACAAAGAATTGAAGGAAATATTTATCATTACATAATCTACAAATTATTTTTGGTCTCAATGAAATGCAACTGAGATCTTCAAACAACCACACTATTTAATGTTTTCAATTTTTTAGGAAAAGTTTAATCTGATGTATTCTAGTAAATACTTCTTATTGCCCCCATATGAACTATTTACCTTTTCATTTAAGGGGGGGGGGGAGTGCCCGAGTGCCCGCAATGTATAGCCTATGGTGTGCATAAAAATGGTGTTAAACCTGCGGATACGGAAGATAAGAACCGTCCACTCCTTCTTTGATCTGCACGTGAGCTTCCATACCAAGGTGATAATTGCGCTTCTGACGACCATGGTCGGGCTTCTCACCCTAGCCACAGCAAACTTACGTAAGGGATAGTGTTAGCCTGCGGTCATGTTTAACATTAAACAATGGCTTGTCCGAATTACTTTGATTATACATGTTTCTATACTATTTTGGGTCGGGCAAAACGCCACAAGAAGAATAAGGTTTTTGTGGTAGTATACTATTTCCACTTTTCTAAACCTACAGAAATGTGAGTTATAAATGTTCTTTTACATATTAGGAATTAATCACAGCCTTTTTTTCCCCAAACAAATAAAGGCGTGTGCAATCCAGAGACAGCCCATACCAATTTCAGACTTGAATTCTTTCGAGGAGTTTGTGTGTCTTAAGTTGAAGATACTCTGAATTTCTGAGTTAACCACCAGGAGGACTTGGACCATGAAAACTAAAATGGGACTAATATTAGGCTTGAAAGAAACTGTGCAGTTTGCTCAAATTTTATTTAAGTATACCGTTAAACACGTTTGCTTGAAACATATGTTATTGTCTAACTCATCTCGATTTCTCTCAAAAGATACAAAAAATAGTCTAAAGATCTCATTCATTTAAAAAAGATTGGAATGTATGTGAAATAACAAGGTCAAACTTTTAAATGTGTTAAAATAGATATAACATTTCAAAGGACAAACATGAGAGAGAGAGAGAGAGAGAGAGAGAGAGAGAGAGAGAGAGAGAGAGAGAGAGAGAGAGAGAGAGAGTATTTGTGTAAGTATTTCAAACTTTCCAGTCACCAGATATTTTTTATTTTAATGGAACAAATTACCAACTTAAGAGGCATCACTTCTGTGCTTCTCCTTTTGTAATTGCTATAGCCAACCTTGTCTGGTAAATCTCCCCCCCCTCCCCCCGAAAAAAATAATTAAAACGTAAATAGATAAATAAATGTGCTGACACTGATGCACTATTTGTATGGTCTGATGCTACCAATTCATAAAAGTGATCAAATGTTGCAGAAGAATCTGTTTGCAACACATTGCTGTACATTTTAGACACCTAACGGTATTACTTTTGTTGAATGAATACTTATATCAACATTTGTTTTCAAGGTATTCTAGTTTAAAGCACTGTAATGGGGAAAAAATCCTGGAAGTAGGAAATAGTAACAATCAAATTTGGACAAGTTGCCAAATATAGAGACATGAAAGGTGGAGGGCATGCAAAATGTGTAGGTAGCATAATTCATCTCTGTGTATGTATATCTGGTATGCTGCATATTTAGTTTAATTTTATGTAATAAAATTAAAAGTACGTTACACATAGTTGCGACATACTTGTCAGATCCCGGGTTTTTGTGTGTATTCGGATGAATCTGAAGTACTTTATGTCACATTTTTTTTAATCCATTAGTTTAATTAGAGAATATTAGTCGAGGGGGGGGGGGGGTCATAATGATATATACTCTCACAACCAGTGGCGTAGCGAAGATATTTGGCTCCCATGGCAAAACACACAAATTTGCGGCGCCCAGGGCAAAACACCCACATGTGCGCCCCCGGCTGCCCTTGTTGCGTAGTTATGTTGATACTTTGGACCAATTTGGGCCCCATTTGGCGATCCCTAGCCACCGGTGCCCAACGCGATGCCCCACCTGCACATTCCCCCCACACACACACTTCGCTACGCCACTGCTAAGAACCTAAGCAGCGGGGGGGGGGGGGGGGTGAACAGACCAGCCCCATGGCGTTTTTCTAGACTTCCTTCTCGTTAATATTTTAAAGAAAGGTCTAATCGACAAACTGTCTTCCTAGTAAATATTTAATAGAAAGGTTGAATCGGCAAGCTGAGGCTTCCTCGAAATCGTAAAAAAAGCGTCGACGAGGCACACCAACGCTTGTTCGTCGACGCCATGGTAGTTGGAATTCACCCCCTCTGCTGCTATGGGTTAACCGAATATTTTATCAAGTCCGATACGATATCTTGATTTCGGGTCGTGTAAATTTATCGTTACAAATCCATGCGGGGTTGACTGAGCATGACTAAAGAAATTTCGAAATATATTATAATCCATATCACCGCTGCACCAAGTCTGGTGAATATTTCGTAGCGTATGTGTATCAACTCCGTTGAATACGGCAAGAATATTGCAGTTATCTCTGATCACTTTTGGTATTTGTGTGTATCGTTGAGTGACATATATCATGTCAGTGTTTTTACGCCTACCCCTGGAAAATATCCTAGCAGGATTCTTTTGATTGTCTAACATGATATCGTCGTATACGACTAAATTGTTAATACCTCCATCAATATCATCAATGCTCGGTGCTTCATCGATATCGATTATAAACTCAATAACATCCTCGCCGGATTCTTCTACCGCGCTGTCGTTAAAATCTTTTAACACATTGTAACATCGCTAATCGTCTAGACTTGGAGCTACCAAATACAACATATCCCATTTCATCCATCTCGTTATTAAATTAAGTAACAATTGTGTCTTGCCACATTCAGATGGTCCGATTATAATCATTCTAATTGAATTCGGTAACATCACATGGTGTTTAATAGGTTCCCGTCGTCGGGTAGCTGAATAATCAGTTACATTCATGTTATTATATATAAATTATGGATCTATATTGTGTGAAGTGTAAGGCGCGTACTGGCACAGATGACTTGACGACGATTACAACCAAAAAAAACCGGTCAGCACTTTCTGGTAAATGCGTACAATGCAGTACAAAGAAATTTAGATTTGTTTCCCTCGATAAATCAAATAAATTAAAAAAAACGAGGAGGTGATATTGCAGCCAAGCTAACTAAACTCCCGGGAACACCATGGGCAAAATATCCAGGAGAGAAACACCTTCCAGGATATAGTTATTGTGGACCCGGAACCAGACTCGATATCCGACTTGATGATCAAAACCAACCCCGATCGGGTGAATATCCAATAAACGCCATTGATAAGGCGTGTCATGCTCATGATGTTGCTTATAAAAGCAGTAATTTGCAATAAAGACATATCGCAAATGTGAAATTGATTCACGCGTTAAATTCTATCACTTCAAAGAAAAATTGGCTTCATGGTTAGTAAAATCGGCAATGAAAGGTAAATTGATGTTAGGTGCTGGTAATTAATAACAACATGGAATCTATTTATTATTCTCCAAGAGGATACTGGAAGGGTAAAGCAGCAATCGGTAAACTCGCTAGCGCCGCGAAGGTGCAATAGACCACTGCGGCTAATTGGATATCCAAACAAGCGATATGGCAAATGTATCTACCGCCGCCTAAACGAGTTAACTTCTCGCATTTTAATGTGACCGTTCCCAATGAAATTCATCAAGCTGATATATTATTTCTGCCGCATGATAGTGGTTATAAATACGCGCTAACCATAGTTGATGTTGCGAGTCGATACAAACAAGCAGAACCGCTAGCGACGAAATCATCAACTGAAGTGGCTTTTGCATTTGAAAGGATTTATCGGCGGGGTCCTCTGCACTGGCCAAATCTGTTACAAGTTGATCCTGGCAAGGAATTTCAGGGTGTGGTTCTATCAGCAATGAAGAATCATAATACCGCGTTACGACGAGGGCATACTGCACTACATCGTGATCAGGCAATTGTTGAACGATTTAATCGGACGCTTGCCGAGCGATTATTTGGATATCAATACGCGAAGGAATTTATTCAACATAAACGATCTCGTGAATGGGTCAAGAGATTACCAGGCGTGATTACTGCGCTGAATAACGAGGTTATTCGAGCAATCAACATGAAACCTAACAACGCCATTAAAAAAAAGTATATCCCGTACAACCGCAAAAAGATTTTTCAAAAGAATCAATTCTCAGTAATGTCACTGTGAGGTATTTATACGAACAAGGAGAGCTCGAAGGTGGCAAAAAAGGGCTACTGATCCTATTTGGAGTGTCACCGCGCATAAAATATCTGGTATAACACGATCCACGGGTAGACCAGCAATCTATAGACTGGATTCAACTGCTCCTCAGCGAGGATTTACTCGACAACAACTGTAGGTGATACCCGAGGATACTCAATTACCACCACGTGGTCTTAACTAGCACCTCTTCATCTATTGCATTCAAGACAAGTCAGCATCACATTATCGTTGGTATGACCTACGCTGCTATCTTTTCTGTCTACGGTAAATTGTCGAGGATCCGACCAGCACCAACGCATTATACAATTGCAACTCGCGCAGTGATTATTCTCTTGCTGCTTCAGCGTAATTACTAATTCAGCATCAATATCAAATTCTCTGTTATTTTTTTTTATCCTGTTGTTTATAACCAGATAGTTTTTTTTCTGATTATGTCCTTAGTGATGAAATCACCAGTGACAACATCATTGATTGTAGTGTCGTTATCGTCTAAAACAACTCTTCGAAGCTGATTTATTCTTCGTATTCTGGATACTGCGAGATAAACTAAATTCGACCACTCGATGTGATTATCCACTATCCAAACAATTGTATCGGATATAGTCAATCCTTGTGAAGAATGTATCGTCGTTGCGTAACCTAGCGTCCACGGGGATTTATTAGCGCGTAATGCATCTTCGACGACGCTGATATCAACCAGCACAATATCATTTAACACTAAATTCTGCTTTTCTGTCAAGCCTGGAATATCGACTTTAATATTTTGTTTTCGTGTATCCGAAGGCCTATAACACAACGGCACTGGAAGCGTAGCAAATTTTTCTTTATGCATTTCGAATAGCTTCATCTGAAGTGTATCTCTGACTATCTTTCTACTTGCGACTATCAAATCGTTTGGTCTCCACGCTTCCCAAAAATCTGTTAATGGTGTTTCTAAAATTATTTCACGCGCTATCTCACATTGGATTCTATCCGGTTGTAATCTGATTAGTTTTTTGAACTCGCATAATTGTTCATCAAGCGCTCTATGATCGGTGTTGATTTCTTCATAATAGTCTTCAAAATTCTTCAGCCAATCATGCGGGGATAAACCGACAAATGGTGGTGGTTGGCCGTAATCGCCGCACATGACGACCTTTGTGTTCGCGTGCAATAACCACTCGAGAAACTTTTGTAATACATCTAATGACACCGTGCATATCTCATCCCAAATAATGACTTTAGGAATAAATTTCTCACCCATTCGTTCAGGAGTCCATTCATTACCTTTCCATCGAAAAAAGCTATGATAAGCGCAAGCATTAACCTCTCGTTGTTTCATCTCTCTGGCAAGTCTGTGTGTTGGTGTTAGTACAATCATGTTTGATTTGCCACAAAATAATTCAATCGCGCGAGTCGTCTTTCCTGACCTGCCACAGCCGTTTAAATAAACTGTTTTATATCTACATACAGGATCAGATATCTGCGGTGCATAAGATAGTTCTGACATCTGATTATTTTTCAAATATATCGTAACATCTGCTGATTTGGAATAATCACATGGTATTTCCCGCTTAATTCTCCATGACCCCCAACTCTCGTCACAATTAGTGAATTCAGCTATTGCGTTGCTGTGTTTCATGTCTATGTAAAATGAATCAGTGGCGACTCTAACTGCGGTGTCAGGAAATCTATTTATCATCGAAAATAAATTGATAGAAGCATAAGCCAGCATAGATGCCCCCAAATGTGTATACTGAAGACTGTGTCCATCGCTGTAAGTAACAATTGTACCTAATTTGGTTCCATCGGACAAGAAAGCGTCTTTACGATCGACATATATACCCTTGATGTTACATTCGCGATTACAAAATCGTATTCAGCATCATCTATAATCAACCGTGAAGAATATCTTGTATTGTCGCATTTACCATCTTTAGTGAATTTACCAATTATTCTTCTACCGAGTTCTTTTGCATCTTTGTTTCTGATTTCATATAACAGTTTGGACCAATTCATGATATATTCTTCGTCGAGATCGGGAAATTGTTTTCGTTGTTCACTGATTATACTATCTATATCAGGTTGTGGTGGTAACCAGACTTCAGTCTGCGCTCGATATGATATAATCGCTTCACTGACAATCAGCTATATCAGCATGCTACAATCGTAAATAGACCGTAACAGCACTATTGGCATCCAATGTTTCGCAGACATGTTTCTACCAATCCAGACATAACAGCACGGATGAAGTCCTTTAGCCAATTCAAATGATACCACACGAACGAATCCGGTTAAATCAAAATCGGGTAGTGGTCCATTAATCGCAACGCGGGCCATCTCATGGGTGGGATTTCCAAATCGCTTGAAGTATTTAGCGCATTTTCCGTATCTGAGAAAACTCCATGGGTAACACGCGACTATATCAACTGAAATAATAGTTTTGGGGTTATATTTTGTATTCCATAATCCACCGTGGTTATATTCGATGCAGCTTGATTTGATGTCTGTGAGAAATTCAGCTCGCGTTAGTTTCCACGAGTTTCTCTTTCTCGCAAAATGAGCTGCAACCGACGGAATTGTAAAGCAATTTGTTAATAATTGTTCGTCGTCGAAATTCTTCGAAAAACTACTAGCTAGTTTTTTCATTTTGTCATGGAGAGCTTCGGTACGGTATAATTCTCCATTGGGTCTTACAAACTGATCAAATCCACCCTCGGGGTTTTCAGCACTGTGAAGTAACCACACTGACACTGGATCGTTTTTACTTAACTGGTAAATAGCATCAAAAATTTTTTCTCAGAGAATTCTGGAGTGGAAAATTCCTCGGGTATATATTTTATTCTTCTATTTCGCGGGAATATTGTTACTGCAGATGTCCATGCGTGCTTGTTATGATCAATAATTTTAAATGGAGTTCCTCTCGATTTATATTTCGGTTAGTATAATATCTCGCCTGTTATCGTCGCTACTGATATTGGGAATTTTAGTATTCGTTCCAACGCTGCCACATTTTGAATTGTTGCCCACGCTGTTTCACTGTTAGTCCCTACTCGGTTATTTTTTTGCGTCTTAGATCAGTCAATTTGTTTCCACGTAGCGCATTTGTGATGTGTTCTAATATTCGTTCTGCTACACAATTAATACTTGACGAAGTCGATGACAAAGTCATCAATGACAGTTTCATGGTTTTTAGTTTTTCGAAACTCGGTTTATCATTTAACGAATATATCCCATAAACAACTGCTGTTACAGGATAAGATCTCTCGTAGTATGGTTCATCAATTCCAGTCAGAATTCCTGGTTTTAAATCTTGACTCACAGTGACAGTTCTTTTATCATTCAAGATGGGTTCAAATTTTTCCCTGATAATCCAATCTCCAGTGTCTGAACAAATAATGAATTTTACTTTAAAAAAATACCTTTTCCGCGTAAGATGTGAAATTATCTTGGCTGCGTTTTAGTCATTCATGGTAGCATCAACGCTACCATCAATTCGAAATGTTGACCAACAGTGAGATGCTCCATCACGCTTGAATTCATTAAAACAATCACGAATTTTACTTCTCATGGTTCTATCACTTATTTGACTCTTTGGTTTATCAGAGACTCTATCGAGATTAAATTTAATATTTTTCCAGGGCGTAATTTTCGATAATCTCTCGAACTCCTTCATATTATAATTAAAACAAGTATTTAAATAGAGAATTTATTATATAATGAATCATTGCAAATGGCTTATGATTGGATCAGTAACCCCGTGTAACAAATCATGCAGAAAGGAGTTCTGTGGGTATCATATGCAAAGCGTTCAATGCGGAAGCCTTGGTCCAAGTCCATGTATAAGATGTGGGGTAGGGGTGAGAGGAATATCACAATTGTGTCTCGGTTGTGGTGGTAAGAGATATAGGGAGTTGAAGCGTTACTATGACAAACGAGCTAAGAATTCCATCAATGACTCTACCTCTGACAAAATAATAAGAACACCCCAAGACTACATTGAAAGATTTCCAAATGATGTAATAATTCAACCAAACAATGAATTAGACAAACAATAATATAGTATATAAATGAACCAAGAATTCCGACCACACCCTGTGATTGAAAACTATGAGGCATCCAGTGATGGTATTATCAGACACCGTAGATTGAAGAAATCACTTGGTTTTGACAATGGTGTGAGGTATTTGAAGTTTGGCGCTGGAAAGAAGAAATATTACTGTCACAGATTCGTCTTCGAGGTGTTTAATGGATTGATCGAGGATGGTTTTGTTATCAATCACATTGATTCCAATCCTCAGAATAACAAATTGGATAATCTAGAAGTTGTTACACAGAGTGAGAATACCAAACGAGAAGGAACTGGTACTTATAAATCAATTGGGAAGAGACCTGTAAAATCATTTAATACAGAAACTAACGAAGAAACAATATTCCAATCAATGTCTGAAGCTGGTAGATATTTTGATATTTGAGAATCATCAGTACGAAAAGTAGCAGAGAATATAACCAAGACGGCGATTTCAAAAAGGACTGGACATAAAAATACAGTTCGTTTATGTCTAATCATGTTTTGCATTATTCTATATAACAACAAAGTAGATAACTCGTTTAGGTATATTTACGGCCTATGAAAGAGTTATAGATCTCAATGGGTTTTCCGATTATTTCTCAGTGGAAATATAATATATTTTATAAGAAAACGAATAAAATATATAGTGTTTTACAAATAATTGTATTTTAGGGGTTTTTTGGTTTTTTTTTCTTTCAAGTATTCGATTTTGTTTCATACAAGAAAGGTATATGGTTCTTTTATATGAATTCCAAGAACTGTTATGCTATGAATTCCAATAACTGTTATGATATGAATTCCAAGAACTGCTATGATATGAATTCCAAGAACTGTTATGATATGAATTCCAAGAACTGCTATGATATGAATTCCAAGAACTGCTATGATATGAATTCCAAGAACTGTTATGATTTGAATTCCAAGAACTGCTATGATATGAATTCCAGGAACTACTGCGATATGAATTCCAGGAACTACTGCGATATGAATTCCAAGAACTGTTATGATATGAATTCCAAGAACTACTGCGATATGAATTCCAAGAACTACTGCGATATGAATTCCAAAAACTACTGTGATATGAATTCCAAGAACTGCTATGATATGAATTACAAGAACTGTTATGATATTAATTCCAAGAACTGTTATATAAAATTCCAAGAACTGTTATATAAAATTTCAAGAACTGTTATATAAAATTCCAAGACCTGCTATGATATAAATTCCAAGAACTGTTATAATATGAATTCCAAGAACTGCTATGATATGAATTCCATGAACTGTTATATGAATTCCAAGAACTGTTATGATATGAATTCCAAGAACTACTGCGATATGAATTCCAAGAACAGTTATGATATGAATTCCAAGAACTGTTATGATATGAATTCCAAGAACTGATGTGATATGAATTCCAAGAACTGATGTGATATAAATTCCAAGAACTGATATGATATGAATTCCAAGAACTGATATGATATGAATTCCAAGAACTGTTATGATATAAATTCCAAGAACTGTTGTGATATGAATACCAAGAACTGATGTGATATGAATTCCAAGAACTGTTATGATATAAATTCCAAGAACTGTTGTTATATGAATTCCAAGAACTGTTGTGATATGATCCTTGAAAATTGACCCCAATTTTTTTTTGTATTAGAAATATACATTATCATATATGAATTCTGAAAATATAAATATGATTATAGCTGAAATTTCAAATTTGAAAAAACAAGAAATTAAATTGTCTGACAATTTGAACCCTGACCAAATTATGTCTGATTATCAGGATTAGAATACGGTATAATTACGAACAAATACATGCTACCAAAGAAATATGCATTTATAAAAAAAATTCAAAATTGTATTCGCGATTCTCTTGCGTTCTGTAGCGATGTAAGTGTATTTGTCCCATTATTTACTATTGTGGAAGACATACGGAAAGAATTGGGTATAGATTATGAATTGAAAAAGTAGGTCAATTCGAAGATTAGATATATACGAGCATTAATTCAAGGAAATGAAAAACCCCTTTAGATACCCCCGCTATAAGCTTGTAACTGCAAGGTAAAACTTGTACTATAAATACCATGGACTGTAATACAATGCAATAGATGTTGCCATGGAAAGGTATGTACACGCTCAACTGTATAATCAATACCAGCTTGATCAAACAACACGGAAGTAAATTGTCATGGTGAAAAACATTTTAGCGAGTGTTCTTTTTGTTGTTATTTTTCATTGAAGCTTGTCTATCTGAGTCGGGTTAAGTAGTCAATTCTTTTTAAATGAATCAATTAGACTCTTTCCATTTGAAATCCTTTGGATTTTCATGTATGATGACAAAATCACTAAATGAAAATCTCTTCGCCATTCAAATTGGAAGATTGTTTACGATTTCAATAATAGTAAATGAAGCATTAACCACTCGATTAACGAGAGAGAGACTGGCGGCTATCAAAAAATATATACCCGTCCGTGATTCTGTCGGGTAAATTACAGAATCGGCAGAGTCTTCAGACTGACCTTTCCGTAGGATCTGAACAGTTATTTCAACCGGTTACTATAGCAACAAAGGAAGCAGCAAAGGGAGTAATATCAGCTACTGAGCGAGCTATATGGGGGGGGGGGATGTTCCCAAGGACGAACCAAGAAAAGAAAAGTCTCTTATCAGAGAACTTGAATAAATAGCAACGGGAACTGAACAAACAAAACCAGCTGTACAAAAAATCCACCTGAACACCTGAACACCAAGCACCACTTGCAGAAGAAGAAATTGAACTACCAGGTGATATTATCCCACCACCTGAATTTCAACAAGAAGAACAAAAGGGTAAAATAGAACGAAGAAAACCTGACCCTAAAAAGATATTTAAAAGTGATATGATAGATGATATTAAAGATAAGACTGATAAAGAATTTGCTCAATTTATCGTCGATTCATTTCCAACGAGTCTGCGAGAACAATATATGAAACAAGGATATGAAGACACTATAACTAATAGGGAGACTTGGAGAAAAAGATTATATTTGGCAAGAATCGATAAATCTCAACTACCACCCAACGATGAAGGATTTAAGAGACTTGAAAAGTTGATAAATATAATAGAAAACCCACGGATACCAAATACGCCTTTTGCATCCCAACCCCTCCAGGAAATATCAGTAGCTGATTCTGAAAAAGGTGCAACTGGTAAAAGCGGAGATGGATATCAAAAGGCTTTTTCAGGTAGTGGTTTAGTTAGTTGTCCTGGTAATATTCACGGTGATATAGCACGATTAGAAGTTCTCATCGGAAGAAAATGAGCTGGAAATAACTCACCGGAAATAATTAATGAAGCAGCTGATATCTGCATGCGGTTATTCCAAGGTGGCATCATGGATATCAAAACATATCGAGATTTCATTGACGAGTTAGTGGAAAATCCTACGGATGGTTACCACAGCGACTAACCTGATGACGAAGTCGAAAATCCTTTGGATTTTTCATTAGATAAATATCATTTAAATAAGAATGATCATACACTACAACCATGACAAACCAAATAGTGTCTATGTAGTAAACTCACGATTTCCAGTTTATAGCACGTACTATGGTGATGGTCTCGGTAATACCATTGCAGGGTTATTTGCAAGAATGGCTCCAAAAGTGGCGCCACTAGCAAAACAGTTATCGATGAAAGCCATTGATGTTATTCGTGATAAGGGTATTAGCGCTGTTGGAGATGCTGCAGGAAAAGCGTTTTCAGCCGCGAAGGATAAATTAACAGCGTTAGTTCGACGGCGAAGGAAACCAGGACCACTGCCATCTACAACGGAAATGTCCGCGAGTGTTAGTAAAATTATAAATAACGCAGTGGATCAGAAACTAGTGTCACTGGTGACTAACGCCCAAGATAACATAACCGCAAATATGATAGCGGGAAGTGGCTTAAAAAAACCACGACGACGTCGATGATTTAGACGCTGATAAATATAATAAAATGTTCAAACGGTCACCTGATCCAGCGTTTGATATGGACGCCACAGTGCGCAAGGATGATTCTGTACGTGATTATCAATTCTATTCTTATCAAGCAATACAAGCAGATCTTCGATCAAGAATTGAACTTCAAGTTCATGATACCAGTAAATACTTTTTGCCTTGTGAAGCATTTATCGAAGTGGAAGGAGAACTTTAACAAATGTCGCAGCTCATGCACCAGACGCAAATGACCCAATTATCCAAGTAGGTTTTATCAATGATGGGATCATAGCGTTATTTACTAGCGCTAGATATCTCATTGATGGAAAAGAAATTGAAACCATTGAGAATGATGTTGATGTTGCCACAACAATAATAGGGTTAGCAAGATATTCTGACGATTATACAAGATCGGCAGGTCCATCTATGATGTTCGCTAAGGATATTACTGATCACCCTAATCACTCTCAGTATATTAAAATACGGACACCACAAACTACTGCATCTGATCCACAACTTGATACCTATGAACACAGAGCTAGACCGGATGATGCGTTTGATATTGTTGGAGGTGCTAACCCCGATTACAATTTAGGATATGCAACACGCAAAGCAATGCTACAAGGAGAACGTCGACGATTCTCATGCGCGATTCCACTGCATCATATATTTGGATTATGCAGAAATGTCCGAAATGTCATCTATGGAGCAAAGCATTGGGTAGTACTCGTGTGAAAGGGTACTGATAATGGTGCAATTTGGCGAGGTGCTGGTGTTGCTGAAGGTAAAGTTAGATAATTTAAACTATCACTGTGGATGCCAGTGTTGACTCCATCAATCACCACAGAGGAGCGATTAACATCATTTATGGACAAGGAGGAAAGTCGTTGTTGAGTTGGTTAGCGATGTCCACAGATACTATAGATTCTGATATCACTAATACATTTACATGGCACCTGGCAGCGCGACAAGGTGTTTCAAGTCCGCGTCATATATTTATGGCGTTACAGGATAGAACGCGATTAGACAATCAAACACGTAGTCATATGATATTTGATCGGTTAGGCGTTGAAGAAGTCTCGCTGAGAATAAACGGCCAACAGGAACCATCCGAGCATATACAACTTGATTATGATAACAATTATATTTCACGCGTGAATCATCGTCTATTGTCATATATGGCACGCGATCAAAATGTTGATACTGGTTTACAAATATCACAATTGGATTTAAAAATCTGTATCCGATCTATTACTTTTCGTTGGAACATCTTGATTTAACAAGACAGTCCGTCGTTGATATACACTTTAGAGCTCGTGTAGACCCTGATTGTGTTGGTTATAGAGCGGTTGCTGTCATTCTCAGTGACAAATCAATGCTTCTTGAAGGTGTTGGCGGAAGAATGAGAGTGATAGATGCACCAGTGGAAAATATGTAACAATTAGATCAATCTGTTATTGTATAATGCCATATGATGTTATTAGTGTCGCGTTAACTCCTAATCAAATTAAGAAACTACAATCATCAGCAACTGAAAAATGCGGAACTACAATCACGCTGAAACCCAATCAGATGACCGGCGGGGAAAATAAATTATCGTTGAAACCTAATCAAACAAAACATTTCAAGGATTCTCAAAGATAAAAAAGGAATTCGAATTAAACTCTCTGCAGCTGCAATTGCCAATATGAAAAAACACGGCGGTATATTTCCGTTGTTAGCTGCGTTATCAGCGTTGATTGAGGCAGCGGCCCCAGCGGTAGCTAAAGGGGCCGTTGGTACCGCGGAAGGAATGGCACTAAAGAAAGCAACTGGGAAGGGAAATAAAAAAATGGAAAGGGTCTAAGACTACCAGGAACCCCGTATTCATGGTACAGCGGAAAGGGTCTAAGACTACCAGGAACGGTTTATTAACTCGGGAACCTTTGACTCCTATGTCCAATTTTGATTTACTTGACGCTGATAAAAAAACTCGCGATTAAAAACTTCAGAGGTGTCTTTATGAAAGATCAATTGCCGGCACAACCAAACAGCGTTGAAACAGGTATCATTAATCTCGATAACAGCACCGGACCCGGAACCCATTGGGTTGCATACGCGATTGATCCACGTACAATTGTTTATTTCGAATCATATGGATTAGCACCGCCGAAAGAGTTTATGCGTTATATAAACCGCTTAAAAACTCCTCGTTGGTATTCAACGCTACCAACACAACAAATGAATGACCCACCAATATGTGGCAGCGAAGTATTAAATGTACTCGACGCTATTTCAACATCTGGAAAACCGCCACATGTTGTCGTAAATGAATACACTAGCAGTCGCGGGTAACGACGAAGATTTTGCAACGAAAAGATTTTAGAGGGATTATTTTAGAGAATAACATGATTGTTATTTCTAGACGACCTCTACTACCATCGAAGAAACCAACCACAGAAACATCTGCAACCGGTGATATAAAAAAATAATCGAAGATGAAATATCTGAGACGTTGAACTTAACAAGTGTTGATCCTAATGAAATAGTTGTATTTCAAGATCTTCAGGGTAAATTGAAATCTAGTAATGTTTCCCTGGATGATATTTTAGTTAAACAAAGCAGCGTACCCGAAGGCACTATCGCGTTGTTTTCCGATCAGGGTAAACTCAAACCAGGTGTACTTGTTTCAGCTATTGTTGATAGAATTAAAAATATTGACAAACCATTATTAGATTTTCTTGGAAATCCACCGGTGACCACACCGAAACTCACAACGATAAAATATTCTATGTTGGAACTAGCAACACTTCAAAGCAAATGTGCAGATCACGTTGAAAAGTTTACATCATTTCGTAAAAATATCATCGAAAATTTTTTTGGCAAACCACGCTGGATAAAATTGATATAAAACTTCCTGATATTAAAAAATCCATCGATGAGATGAAAAACACCATCGAGGCAATCAAAGATGATTTTCCGAGGATGATAACATTCATTGAAAAAACAAAAATCCCTCATGCGAAAACCAACAACGTAGTATACACGATCCAACATGGATCATTTGCGTGGACACCTACAAACAACAAATTATATATCACTGCAACCGTCAAAGGTATTTATCGATTAACACTAGTGACGCCAAATCAATTTAATATATCATCGTCGAGTTCATGTGGGGTTAACAATATGATATCAACGATCATCGACAAGGATACAGCTGAACAGTTCACGATAGCATCCACTGATAAAAATTTGGTTAGAGTTTCGGTATCATGGTATGTGGAATTCGTAGCGGATTTGAGTAAACAACTTAATTGAAACTGTAAACTGATTTGGAAATAAAATGTCGTCATCAACAATACCTTCGGTATCTCAATATCGCTATGATCAGACCAGAGAGTTTCAGACTAAACTCAAAACACTTGCCGAGGAGTACCAGATGTAAATAAAGAAATACCGACGAAGAATCACCGCAGTTGATGTTACCGTGCACTCGGTGAGTGGTGTCATCACCGGGGCCGGAATTATACTTTCCTCTGTGACAATGATTGCCCCGATAGCTGTTCCAATTTGTATATCCACGGCAACATCAATTGCGGGAATAATTTCGATAATAACAAAAAAATATGATCATGCAGCCAGCGTAAACTACAAGATTACTTAATTAAATTTCATGTTGTATCAACCGTTACTCGCAATTGTCCTCGTTGATATCGTCGTCGCTCGATGATACATTTATATCCGATAGTGAGTTCTCAGCGATGGTAAGTATTTATGATTCCGCGATATCAAAATTAGAAATACAACATGAATATAATAACGATGGCAACACCGCAGGAACTACTTCAATGAATAGTAAAAAATACCGAACCAATTCAACAAATAACGGAAAATACCACACCGATGAAGACCAGCATGATATCAATAACCTCAACGAATCCTGAATTCAGTGTGAATTTTCCTATTCCGATTCCCGTGAAGGAGATCGCGTTAGCAAAACTACGAATGTATCACAGTTGGCCTAATATTAGGTCGGTAGCATTTGACGGTCAACAACCGAATAATTCCTTGGTATTTGCAAATAAGAATAAACCCGATGGAACTCCAGACTGGAACGTTGTTTCAATACCATCAGGGTCATATCAAACTGAACAAATCAATGCTGAATTCCAGCGTAGAATAAAATCTATTACTGGAGCAGAATCGAAAATCGCTATAACGGTTCACGAGCCGACGTTATCATCCGCGATCGAGATAAACTCACCAAGCTATGTCGTAGATATCTATCAAAGTTCTATAAGAACAGTACTAGGTTGGCCTGAAATCCCACCTCGGACAGCTTATCAAATACCCGAACCTGAAAAATCCAATTATGTCACAGACGAAAAATCGTATCATGAAATCAACCCATCATATCGAAATGATTTATCCGATATAAAAAATGCAAAAGTAACCGATAGATTTATATTTACTGATAATAATAATATGCAATGGGATTTTATTTTTGAGAAAACCGTTGATTCATTCATTACCATTGCATTTACGCTAAAATACATCATTGATTATTTCGATGAGATTAATCGATTACATAAAACACAACTAGAACAACTACGACGAAGCTTTCAGGAGCATCTATCTTATATAACAAAACCACGTACCGATATATTATAACACATTAGAATATTAAATCAGCTCGTATCCGATATGGAATATATCAACAAACGAATAATTCCGGCGATAATTAATGACGAGAACGGAGACGAACAAAAATTCCTAACCGGTCATAATATGACAGATGTCGATTTACCCGATTTCAAGTTTCCTGGATATAACGCAAATGAACTAAAGAAATCTGTTAATGATCTAATTCAAGAAAACTTTTCTTTGATACTCAACAAATGGAAACAATAAACAACTATCCTCAAACATAATAATGACCCAGACGGAGGCGGCAGGCATATCGCTCCGTCTTTCTGTCGCAGGTGCTCCTCTTGAAATCATTATACCATACAATAATTTCCAATATTGTACGCATGACGACATATAAATTGAAAGTGTAATGACGAATGCATCCGAATATAATATACAGTCAGTTATGTAACCTAATTTTTCGTTTCTTTAAAACTGAATTTCATTTTTGACATGTGATACACGTACCATACTCGTATATTTGAGATTATTTAAAATGACATCATGAAATACGTCGAATAGTTTCAATATTTTTCGATTCTCGTGAAAGCTCATGAAACGAACAATTATTTATCTATGTAGATAACAGCACCCTATCACAATCAGAGGCATATACGAAATGATACCCTGAAGCAAAATGTTTTCTTTTTCTTTTTAATATTTGTAATGGCACGGAATTTCATAACCAGGAACAAATTTTGACGTCACCTTACTACGGCCAATTATGGACCAATTTGACATGGACATGTGTATTAATAATTTAAACCTCAATTTACAACGTCACACCTCCAACCCCTAGAACAATGCACATTATTACAAATATCGAGACGCTGGCTGTTGACCAAGAGCTATTGATCAGTGCATGCTGCATATAAAGACCGAATCAAACAATAATTCTACACTGTAACTGACACATAGCAACAATTTGTTGCACTGTATAACAATAATGAAGAAAAATCACCACTTTATTAACAGCATGAATAGATTTTACTTTAAATATAAGTATACTAAAGACACAAAGTAAACAACATAAATTCACTGAAAAGCACATTTATTTGAAGGTACTAGTTTTGATGATCGTTGTTGTTGTAGGGTTTAACACCATTTTTCAGCACATGAAAGGCTATACATGGCAGCCATTATTAATGGTAAAAGTAGTAATTACACATGAATAAAGCAATTACTTGTGTAGTAAATAAGTGTGTATAGTTGATACATGATCCAGAAATGAGTATATATGTTTATTTTATTAAAATTTATAATAACAGTGAAGATAAATATGACGTGGGTTGCGGGCAGTTTCATAAGTGCCCGCAACCCTTTCAACTGCCCACTACATGAGTATGAGGACGACGAAACTGTCTACAACCCACCTAAAATAGTATATATACACACTATACACACACACACACATGATTCATGTACGATGTTGATTCGTGTACCATACGAAGACAGGTATGATAACGTAACTGTACTGATTTGCTTTCATCTCCATACAAGAGAAGGGAGACTGCATTGAATAGGCAGTTACCGTTCCCAGTTGTGATTATCGGGTCACCACTGACTTCATCAAAATATTTAATCATCACTTCCTTCGCAATGGCATCAACTCTGACGGGAGGGAAAACAACGCCTTTGTCACATACTGGCTTAAACTCGATTTTGAAAAGGGTCTCACGCTTGACTGCTGTTTTTAATTTCGCCAGGACCTTCGTATCGGCTGCCTGTAATCAAGAGATAAATTTGTCAGTATGCGTGCACAAGTGGTGTACAAGGGACAAAGACACTGATAAGTAGATCGAATCAAAGACTCAATAACACACATATGGTCTTATTGAAAAAACAACTTATACAGGCCTCGGTATTGTCTTACTACAAGGGTCATGCATCCACAGGCGTATATATATATATATATATATATATATATATATATATATATATATATATATATATATAATGAAAAGGCCATGAACTTGCAAAGAATATTTTTAAAAAAGTAGCATTAAGAATATATTGTGGTTTGCCTTTCTAATATCTTGCCCTCTGTCTGCGTGGATTCGAGTCTAAGATTAGGCTAATGTAGTTATGTGAGAAAGCTTGCCAGTAGCTTCGCATGGATCGGTGTTACTTTCCGGGGTTTTCCCGGGTTATTCCTCCGCCAATATTACTGCCCACCATGTATGCTGAAATATCGTGTGCTGAAAAATGGCGTTAAACCTTACAACTAATATCTTGCCTATTCACTTTCTTTTAGTTCTTTCATGACATATTTACTATCAATATTGATTTTATTGAAAACACCACAACCCCCGAAATAATCTTCTATTGGGTTATCTGGTATGTTTAGCACTGTATACAATCATTTTGCATAATTATAATGTAATTCCTCAATTTTTGTCTCATGTCCCCTGTTGTATTTCTATTATTTATTTCCTATTCTCGCTGTACTCTTTAAAAAGTTTTCGAAATTTGTATATAAATGTTTTTTCAAAAAATCCATATTACACTACCTATAGCCGTTGAAGATACATAACTTCTACAAATCCGCGTGGTTGAACACTCGAGAGTGAGCTTAATCCGATTAAAATTACGTAACACCTTTTGAAAATGATGACGTTTGATTTAATTAGGTGCTGCTTCAAATCTTGTTTATTTATCAAAGGAATTGATTATATGCATATCATCGCACGTGTCTGGAACATCGGCTATTTTTCTATAGTTTGATATTTGGAAATTGTTAGGCCTTGGTATGACTGACATAACTTTTTTTCGACGTTTCTTGTTAATATTTAAATAAATTATACTTGCGTACGCACCCTTAGTTGTGTCAAGTAATTTCGCATAAGCCGAAAATTATTAATAAATTTTCATTGTGACAAAGTAAGATATACATATGCTTTACTAAAGCAAAGTGATATGAAAACCAGCTGACTATAACAAATATTATATTTAGTTTAATGTAAATTTTAAATGTGTATTCTTATGTGTTATGAAATATTTATGAACAATCAGAAATATATATTTGTGATGTACTTTAACTGATGAAGATAAACCATTGCAAGATGTATATCCACTACAAATATTAAATCTGGCATGAAATTTGCATGTAGTCTAAGGATTCTAAAGTTATGAAATTGAATTAGTAGTACTTTTTCGAATTCCTTCTGCCGATTAAGACAGATGAATGGGCAGGGGGTTTATTTTCACTAAATATAGTTGCAGATGTTGCGAATCAAGTGGCCATTATCGAAAATTGAACTTTTTTTAAACTCAGCATGTAGGATCCATGTGTTTGATGGCTATCATAACATTACGAGATTTTAGTAGCCAATAACCTTATTGAAATTACTGCATTATTATTAAATGAAATATAATCAGGGCCGGCGCTTCCGCTAGGCGAACTAGGCAATCGCCTAGGGCGCTGGGCTAAGGGTTTATTTCATAATGGGCGGGTGGAGGAGGGCGAGAGTGGGGTGGGGGGTAGGCGCAGATATCTGATCTCGCCTAGGGCACCAAAATGCCTTGAACCGGCGCTGAATATAATATGTTACAAATAATAATAAGAATTACCAAAGTTTGTGGAGTGGATATAACATTCTAATAACTGAATTATTTAAAAGCAGTATTCACACAGAATGTGCAGAAAAATATATACCGGTGAGTACATTATTGTCCCATTTGCTGTAAAGACTAACTTGTTATAAAATTCACCTGGTGCGTTTGATTTGCAATGTCATATGATCGTTTTGTATCATAATTGTAACACACAATTATGTTCTTTGGAAAAAATATAAATATTACACAAATTAAAATATGTGAATTCGTGCATTGGCTGCATTCGTTAGTAGATAAATTGGTAGTCGAATCTGTTCAAAATACATGGTACTGTATGATGACGACACGCATATTTAGGGGTCTATAGCAGAAGAACTGAATTTGTGCGTGTGCTAATCTGTGTGATTTAAAATTAGTTACAAATTATAAATGCTGCTACTTACATTCTTCAGACGACGCATGCCCATGAGGTAGTCAAACTCTACCCCATCCAATGTACGACACGAAACGCACACATAGCCCAGTTCAATCTTTTTCCATATTTTCATTTCATCGTCCGAGATTTGTTGACATTTTCTATGATACCAGTTGTTACACAATGAACATTTAACACAGTCATTGGAACAATTTGATCTGCATCTGCCACATGGTAAGCTGGCTTTGGGTTTTGTTATACTGAAATCTGCCATGATTCAATTAAGAATGACAAATGAAAACAAGAGAGGTGCAGTATTTAAGCTTTATTTCCAAATAAGATACGAGATCATGAAACAATGTATAGACTGGACCCAGGTCAGAAATCTGTAGATTCTGATGCTTGGATGCCTATGACTGCTTTATCTGTCATCATCATTGTTATCGGCAAGTGTGAATTTCATTGTGTCAAACATAATTGCTTTGAGATTCCCAGCTGACTTTCCAGTTATGATGCCCCGATTTCAGTTTCCTGTGTTTGAAAGATAGCATTAAATACAGAATTGAGGATAAAAGATTCTATATCTATATTTGGTACCAAAATACGATTAGCTGACTTGTTGTGATGTATTTGATTGACAGGTGCTCCAAATACATTGTCTAAATAGTTTTGTGAATTTTTACAAGAATACTTACAGTTTTATCTTGAAGACATTGATTCAGTAATATCATCACCACATGGCTTTATAACAATACACGTGCATGACCCACGAACACTTTATCGTATCGGGCTTGATAGCATTTTTAATTCGTTGTTGGTCAGATGCCTTAATTCAGTTTTTTAAAACTATTTTTTTTTTCTTCTCAGTTTCGTAGGAGGCCTTTGTTAACCAAATACACGCCTAAATTATCTGGTCTGGTCACCCTATCTGCTGCTAAGGCCATTGACAATCAAGTTTTTGAGCTTTTCAAACTCTTTCACATGGAAATCCAAGAGATTGATGAGCCAGTTTCATCCGTAATGCTAAATATTGATGCATACATTTTTACTTTTTAGGGTAACGCTGTAATTTATAGATGAGATGGCGTACACAATGCGATTTGGGTGGATATGGGGTGATTTTGGGGTTCATTTTAATGGATTTGGGTGGATTTGGTGTGGACTTGGGGTGAATTTTGGTGGATTTGGGTGGATTTGGGGTTGATTTTAGTGGATTTGGGTGGATTTCTGGTGGATTTGGAGTTGATTTTAGTGGATTTGTATGGATTTGGGGTTGATTTTACTGGATTTGGGTGGATTTGGGGTTGATTTTATTGGATTTTAGTGGATTTGGGCTGATTTTGGGTGGATTTGGGTTCATTTTAGTGGATTGGGGTGGATTTGGGGTTGATTTTAGTGGATTTGGGTGGATTTGGGTGTGGATTTTGGTGGATTTGGGTGTGGATTTGGGTGGATTTGGGTGTGGATTTGGGTGGATTTGGGTGTTTCGTAACACCCGTCTTAGAGAACACAAAGAACAAGTAACAGTGGAACGAGAGAAGGATAGGCATGCAGTTGAACGAGAGAAAGAGAAAGCACTTGAACTAGCCCGACTAGAGGCTGAAGAGAAAGAGAAAGAAAGACAAGCCATGGAACAATCAGCTGAACGAGAGAAAGAGAAAGACAGGCAAGCAGCTGAGCTTGAACTAGCCAGGTTACAGGCTGAGGAACAAACTAGAGAAAGGGAACATGAGCTAGCCATGGAGTGACTGAGGATCGAAGCCGAGGTCAGGAGGGGTGGAGAGCTGAGCGAACGTCCAGGACCCACAACTAGACGATTGGAAGACAGACGACCCATACGGATCACCACGCCTATGTTCAACGACAAGGACGAAATTGTTGACAACTTTTTGACACAGTTCGAAAAGTTGGCACTGGTACATCAACTACCTAGGGACCAGTGGGCTATCAATATTTTGGCAATTTTAGAGGGAGCTGCGAAAGACGTATACCACAATATGACCCCAGAAAAGATAGACGATTACGACACTGTGAAGAAAGCATTACTTCGACACAATGAATTGTCAGCAGAAACGTTTCGTAAACTGTTTAGGGACTCGTCAAAAAGGGCTACCGAAACATACACGCAATTTCATAGTCGAGTACGCGTAATTTTTGATAAATGGATAAAAATGTCTGATACCGCGCTAAGGTATGAGTGCATACGCGAAGAAATTTTAAAAGAACATGTCCTAAGTACTTACAGGAAAGATTTAATTTTGTTTTTGGCGGAGCGTGAATTCTCAACCTTGGATGAGATAAGTGTAATGGCGGAGCGCTATGAGAGTGCGCATGCGCGTTCAACTACTTTGAGTGGTAGGGACCGACCTGGAAACGGTGAGCATAGAAAGACCACAGAGGTGGCGCCCCAAAGATGAAATGGTCAGAATTGTGGGAGGCCAGGGGCCGGAAATCCCAGCCAAGTACATTTTCGTGAGTCGGGAAAGACTCAGGGGGTAGATAAGGATACCTCGGGGAGGAGAGGTGAGCCAGTGTGTTATGGCTAAAACAAATCAGGCCATGTTTTAGGGACTGTAGGAAGTATCGTCCGACAACGATTAATTCTGTAACTCTGAATACTGTTTAGAAACGAGAAACACTGGAGTCGACTAATATAGCGGTAGCTACGGTAAATGGTGAGAAGGCCACCGTACTGTATGATACCGGCTGTAGTTATGTTAAACCTGTAGATTATACAGGTGAGACGGTTGAAGTCCAGTTTGCTAACCGGACGAAGAATTCGCTTCCGGTCGTAGGCATAGACCTTGATTCGCCGTATATAAAAGGACCAATTCAAGCAGCGTGTTTGTCGGGACTGTCTCATGACGTAATATTAAGGTGTAGGTATGTGTTGCCCCAACCTAACCCTATGAAGTGTAACCCTATACATGTCGGGTCAGTTGAGACGAGGGCTATGAAGCGAAGGTCAGGGTCATAGCCGCTAAGATCCATGACTTCGCCCATATGCATTTTGGTACCTGACGAGTTGGGGAAACTTCTAAAGGAAGATTTGTCTCTCAACAAGGTACGCATCGGACGGGTCCGTACGGAAATTGCCAGACGGCGAGGTAAAGTTCGCGACGAAACGCGGTATTTTGTATCGGTACGCCAAAGAAAGGGGCATATACGTTTAAGCAAGTTGTGGCGCCCGTAGCAAAGCGTGAAGAAGTGCTTAGGTTAGCACATGAGGGTCTTCTTGGAAGCCACATGGGCGTGGCGAAGACCAGAGATAGGTTGGTGAGGGAGTTTTATTGGCCAGGTGTACATGGGGATGTGAGGAGGTTTTGTTTGTCGTGTGATAAGTGTCAGCGAGTGGCACCTAAGACCTCCCATCGCCTGGTGCCACTAGGAACCACCCCACTAATTGACGAACCTTTCTCGAGAGTGGCGATGGACTTGGTAGGTCCAATTAAGCCGGCGGCAGAAAGTGGTAATCGTTATATATTAACGGTAGTAGATTACGCTACCCGGTACCCGGAGATAGTGGCCTTGAAAAACATTGACTCAGTCACGGTGGCTGAGGCCTTGTTATGTGTGTGGTCAAGAGTTGGAGTTCCAGAGAAGATACTGACTGACCAGGGTACGCAGTTTGTGAGCCAGGTGATGGAAGAGGTAAATAGGTTACTATCCATTAGACACCTGACGACTACCTCGTACCACCCGCAGTGCAATGGGTTGGTGGAGCGTTTCAATGGGACATTGAAACAGACTTTGAAGAAGCTATGTGAAGGTCGACCTAAGGATTGGGATCGATACCTTCCGGTGATACTGTTTCCGTATCGAGAAGTACCACAGGCAAGTTTGAGTTTTTCACCTTTTGAGTTAGTCTATGGAAGGACGGTCGGGAGGCCCCTGGCTGTGTTGAAACAATTATGGACGGATGAGCAAGCATCCGAGGAAGTGCGAACAACATACCAATATGTTGTTGACCTACGTAACAAACTGGAAGAAGTTTGCAAATTGGCTCAAGAAAATCTCTGCGACGCAAGGGGACGTCAAGCCAAATTCTACAACAAAAGGACGAAGGAACGTCACTTTGAGGTGGGTGACAAGGTGTTTTTGTTGCCGTTAGAGCACAACAAACTGCAAGTCTCATGGAGGGGACCATTTGAGGTAACGGAGAAGAAGGGTGGACAGAACTACCGTATCCGAGGAGGGGACAAGGACAAGTTGTACCACGTGAATCTCCTGAAACGTTACCGTACGAGAGAAACACCCACAGCGTTCGCGGTGGCTACAGTTGTAATAGAAGAACTCGACGACAACGCAGGAGAGGCGGAAGTACTTCCTAGTTGTCCTTTGACGAAGGAAGAAACCTACGTCGATGTTGCACTTGATGTTACGTTAACGTCAGATCACCATAAGGAGGTGGAGTCGGTACTCCAAGAGTGTTCGATCATCTTAACAGAGCGACCTGGGAAGACGGAATTGGGGGAGATCACCTTGAAGCTACTAGATGAGAAACTAGTGAAGTTAAGACCGTATTCATTACCGTATGCTAAGTTAGAAACTGTCCGCAAGGAGATTAAAGATATGATAGACTTAGGAGTTATAGAACCAAGTGAGTCGGCCTATAGCTCTCCTGTTGTATTGGTCCAGAAGAAAGACGGTACACACATATTTTGTGTCGATTACAGGAAGTTAAACAAAATCACAGAATTCCAGGTAGAACTTTTACCTGACCATGAGTCCATTTTTGCAGGAGTGACGTATGCAAAATATGTTTCAAAAATTGATCTGTCCAAAGGATATTGGCAAATTCCAGTTCGAAGTGCAGACAGAGCAAGACTCGCCTTTGCAACTCCAGATGGGACCTGCCAGTGGGTAGTCATTCCATTCGGGATCAAGAATGCGCCGAGCGTCTTCACCCGTATGATGCGGAAATTCCTTGAACCATTGCGGAGGAAGGGAGTTTCTGACTTCATGGACGATCTACTGTTAGCGACAGCTACGTGGGACGAACATATAATTTTGTTGAAAAACGTTTAAGAGCGACTGTGATAAACCGGACTGACCGCACGACCATCTAAGTGCCATATAGGGTTCAGAAAATTAACCTACATTGGACATACCCTCAGCGAGGACACATTAACCCCAGATAGTTCAAAGGTCAGCCAACTTAGGGGCGCATTACGACCGACCACTAAGACGGAAGTTCGATCATTTTTAGGTTTAGCGGGGTATTACAGAAGATATGTTGCAAACTTCAGCGCTATTGCGAGCCCATTGACTGACTTAACTCGGTAAAAAGCTCCGACAAAAGTAGTATGGACAGACGCATGTGAACGTGCATTTCAGACGTTAATGGACAGACTGAAGTCAGACGCCACAGTTAAATTGCCTGACGTGACACGGGATTTTGTCTTGAGGACAGACGCTTGTGATAGAGGTTTAGGGGCAGTGCTATTGCAAGAGCACTAGGGAAGCTTATTCCCAGTTGCATATAGTAGCAGAAAATTGTCAACTGCGGAAATTAATTATTCGGTGTCTGAGAAAGAAGGCTTCGCTATCATCTTTGGAATATCTAAATTACAACGTTACTTGTATGGCAGAAAATTTATTTTGGAAATAGACCACCAACCACTTGCATATTTGCCCAAGCGAAATTGTCAAATGGTCGATTAAAGAGATGGTTCGCTATTTCTGCAACAATATCAAGTTCAGGTACGCTACATTAAAGGCAGTGAGAATGTAGGAGCTGATTGTTTGAGCCGATTAGGGATGTCTGAGGTGAACAGGTCACCTGAGGACATGTAACGGAACCAGACTGGATCTCCAAAAATTTGGAGAGTAAAATACCGATTTTACTTTTAACGGGGGGGGGGGGGGCTGTGAAGTGCCAAATTTTCGGTCGATCTATTAATAAACCATTAGTTGTGGTCAGCTAGCCATTAGTTAGATTTAGGAGACACATCGTGCAAGAAAGGTGCCTGTAAAGGCTAGCCGACCACTGTACTAATTGACACGCTGTTAATACAGGAGCCAGTACTAACCGACGGCGACCTTGTAAAGTTTCATTTTATCACGAAAATGTCAGAATTGAGAGAAAAAAGAGATTATGTTACTTAAAACCAAAGCTTGTCATATTCACCATGACGTAAGCGGCTTTTGGAGGGAAGCGGAAGAAAATACATTTGTTTCTGATTGGTCACGATTAAATAAGGGGTGTATTTTACACGAGAAATCTTTAGAACCTAATATCGCACTAGCTAAATTAGAATTCAGTCCTTAAAAATGTCTCTGCAAGAGAGTAAGAGGTGTAGAATTATTATTAGTATGACTCCGGATCGTATTTTAGAGAAGTACATCCGTAAAACAACAGACCAAGGGGAAAAACCCGCCATAAAAACATCGTTTCAGTGACACGCCAAAACACAAGGAAGAAAATAGCTTCTGGGGAAAGAAAGAAACTGAAAAACGGGAATAAATAATTGCGAAGGGGAAATCGCCGTGTATGCAAGATACAGTGGACAAGTCTGAGTTCAAGCGGAACATCCACGAGGGCAGATTATCTCGAGGGGAACGGACTTATAGAACAACATTAATTTGAGCAGTGAACGTGGTTCGAGGATAACAGGTTATGAAAATCGAACAAAGCATTGACTTCGATTGTGACACTCGATCCTATGATGATTTTTTATCTGTCAGTAATAGAATGGCTAATTGGTTTAATTCTATTTCAAGTCTATTTGTAATTCGGTGAAAGTTTATTTCTAATGTATTCCTAATGAAAGGAAATTTCATGATTGTGTATGTATTTGATTAAATTCTTTATTAATCTTTACGGGGGCTCGGAGTTGTTTTGTTCAATATACCCACTCAGGTTACCATATACATTCTCTTACTCGAACCGGGCAATTACACCGAGGGAGGTCATCTCTTAGATAACGAGTATCAGAGGAAAGTGGGTTGTAGTGTTATTATTATATGTTGTGCAATACACCTTGAGAAAGTGGGACGTAACATTTACCCTTTGGCAAGTGGGGCTTATACAATATTATACGCGTAACGCTCATAGCCCGCGATAACCTGACACATACAAACAATGTGCCCCTGTCTTACAGAACATTCGATATTCACTATTTGAATCATATATCAGTAGTAATATCGGACGATCTAGACCCTATGGAATATCCAGTCAAAAAAGGATTGGGACCTTCTAGACCCAAGATTTCTAGACCCTATGGAAAATCCAGTCAAAAAGGGCTTTCGACTTTCTAGGCCCAAAAGGTCGTGGGACCTTGTGGACCCAAGGGAAGTTAAACAGGGGAATATTATTTGGGACCTTCTGGCAACAAGGGAAATTGAACATGGGAATAGTATTTGGGACCTTCTGGCGAAAGGGGAAATTTAACATGGTGGGATTTTACTTCATCCAACGATTTACTGATTGACTATTTGTAAGGGTGTAACGTTTGAAAAACAAATTACATGACAAACGAAAATTATGGTGCCTACTGATTAAAATTTTGGAGAGGTATCTTCAAAGGAGAACATCTACCATTAGGATTTCAATCAAACGTTTTGAGAGAGAGAGAGAGAGAGAGAGAGAGAGAGAGAGAGAGAGAGAGAGAGAGAGAGACTATGTTATACCTACTTTTAAAAAGAATCAGGACACTTACGCTTGTTTTATTGGTATATTTTTCCATAGAAAAATTCAAAGAAACACACATCCCACTTAGAAAATCAATTCCATGGGAAAGTTCCACGATTTTAAAATATCACCAGAGTGAACCGATGACAAATACGACTAAAACATTCTCACAAAATAGTTAATCCAAATACGCTGTATTTGACTATAAAATTGACATAATTTCCGTGGGATCGCCCAGGGTACGATTGTTCTTGCTTTAGTTTTACTTCTTTTTCATATAAATAATCTAGCGGTGAAACACAACCTATCTCGAAACTAGGTGAAGAGCTACTGAAGACAATTCAAAGTGAACGCGGTAAGAAAATTAGTCTAGCCAATGAAATTGTTTATGATGAGTGATGCAATGTTTTGTACGAAGGTAGTATGGCAAAATAATAAATACGCTCTCAAGTTGTTCCCATTGCAGTGCAGACTGAAATGTGAACTTAAATCCCTCCGTTGTGTACTGTAACATTTCTTCTTACCACATCAACTACTGAATGGTCACAGTACTCGTACCATTTCTTTTTACCACATCAGCTACTGAACGGTCACAGTACTGGTTCGCATTTTGAAACTGACAATTTATTTGTATCTTACTTAAACATTTTGACGTACACACTCACATCGGTATAGTCAGGAGTGGTGCAGTATTAAGTGGCATGGTTTTTTTTTCCTTTTTTTCTTCCTTCTTTTCTTTTCAAACTTGTGAATCTGGGATTTGTACGAATTAACGAAGCAAGTTCAGTGAACCTCAAGGATAAAAACCCAAGTTGCCTGTCTATTGATGTGAATATTTACATAAAAAACAATATGACCTGCAAAATACAAAGATATACGGAAAGCATGAATAGAATGAACACAGCAACACCTAACTGTAGTAACAAATATATGTTTTTCTTCACGTCCGCGCATCTTAGAGTTTCAATCCTCTTTCAAGACAAACTTGGTATCCTTTTGTGAGCGTGAAATTAAAATACTGAAGAAACTTAAGCGCTTTGCTATAGACTAAACAACATAAATACCGTTACAACAATAGAAAGCCCGAAATCGACTATTGAAAAAGAAGTGCGTTAAAAAATAATTAAAGATTAACGATTGCTAAGCAATACAACCGACTTAAAAAAATTCAATGACATTTATACATAGGCATTTCATTTTGATATTGTATGCGGATGTAATCTGCCATGTATTAACAGCTTGAAAAAAGGTATACGCAAAGAGAAACCTCAATTCAAACTGACTTTTTCAGATTTGTTCCTTCTTTTTATTTTTTGGGAACACACCTAAACACAATTTAAGGAAAATACACATATCAAAACAAACCATACAATTCACACACAGGCAGAAGCCAAAACGCAAATCTACTAATCACACGATAGAAAGAAGTATGTGTAAGTGTCAAAAGCTAAAGTCATATAACTTTTGTACGGTTTGTAACCTTCCACTTGGGATAATGTGAAATAACATAAATTATTATCACAAACAGAACTGAAACATAGCAGGCTTGGCATTTGTTGTTTATATAGATTCACTAGACTTCACAACTTGCTTGCGCTGTCTCATACTTTGGTCTCGGGAAGGATCCCCTTTGTCGGTGTAGCACCTGTGTTAAGAGTAGAAGTCGTTGTCGCTGCTGTCAAATAAGAGTAGATTATTTTTAAAAAATGATCTAGTATTTTATATTTTTAACAAAATCAAATAAAGAAATACAGTTGTTGGTAGACATCGTGGTTAGCAACAAAACAAAAGTGACAGAGAATGAGACATCGTAGTCGAGAAGCGTACTTCTGGAGTACGTACGTGTCCTAACGTCACAGTACCTTCTCAATCACTCTTGATGCAAAAGCAATGTTATCTCTGCGTGAGACCATGCGGCTACTAACCTACGGATGTCATTCAATCCAAAGTAACCTCCTGGTAATTTCACCGTACCTGTGTCGAAATGAACTTGTGAAAGACGAATATCGTTCCCTGTGCGCTTGCCTGAATACTTTAACTTTAAAAGTTGATTCCAAACTTTGAAGAAAAAAAACTGGCCAACATATCTACCTGGACCAACTCCTTAAGAATTAGCCAGAGCCGGATTTTTCTACTTGGGCGAAGGGGATAAAATCAAGTGTTTCAGTTGTGGTGTGTCAATTTACCAGTGGGAACAGAAGGATTCCGCTTACCTGGAACATGCTCGATGGTCTCCGAATTGTCAATACCTAACTTTAGTGGGACTTAGTGATTGAAAGTGACAATACTGGTCCATGTCGTATAACAAACCAGTTCGGCTTGGAGACAAACCTAGACCAGTATATAAACCCTCTTTAAAAAATAATATTCAAGGATCACCACAGAAATTGCAAGAAATAATCTACAAGGAAGTTTGGCAGGGACTTGCTACAGAAAAATCTCAATGGGTGACTGTAGAGCTTTTGTGTCGTGAAATTCACAAAAGGAAAGTGACAGAAATCAATCAACGTGTCAGATTTCTCTGGATCAAGTGTACCTTCCACAGATTCAAATTTAGATCGTTTACATCTGAAGATGTTTTGATCTTTCTTAACCGTGACCCTGAATGGCAGTGGCCCGAAATTACACGTTATGTTAATCACTTTCGCTTTTGGAGAAGATTTTGAATAATTCTGTGCAGATTATACACTTATTGTCTTCGACATAAAAGAATAATAAAATAGAACTACCATGCCACAATCTTTATCACTTGAGATAAAACAGATTCCGTGGACGGATATCAATGAGAACATTCAAACGGTGGAGGATTAGGAACACTTATTACGAGTACTGTGTCCCATCCATTGGGGTCGACATGTAGTGTATGTCTTAGTGGCTTGCTTTCTGGGATTTCGTTTACCTGTCGATTCCTTGTGGACACTTTACGAACAATAACTACAAAGACAGACTCCTTTAAATGTCCACGAGAGACTCGTTCTGTTAAAAGCCTTACGCTTTCATCTGGATACGTCTCAACCTCAACAGGAAAAAAAGATTCGTCAACTTTTACGTACGGAAGCGGTGTACGAGGATGTGTGTGTAGCTTTTGATTTACACCCTCATTGGACAGATGTACGTGACTGGAAAAGTTGGGGTTTTAAGCTGGGACAAAAATAAGCATCCCATTATGCCCAAGCGTTGTGATCGTAAAATTCATTGTCGAGTGAAAAAAGTCACTTTTAAACCTGTGTTAGTGACAGTGCCAGAAGAAGAAGAAGAATCTGTCACCGAGGACAATCACTCTTTTCAAGACAGGACTGTCATGGACATTCCCCCACAAAGACCCTTCCGAGAGGACACCTATGTAACTGTACCCCATGTAGAGACTATAAGAACATTAAACACCACCTCTAGGACACCTTGGTTACCCAAACGATGTTGTACAGAGACTTGTTTATATACCACTTTGATCGTCACCATGTGAATTTTATTCCTGTACTTATCCATTTGGCTTTTATGTATTTTTGTCTTTCGTGTTGTTCGAATTTAAACATGAATTGATATAAACATGTCTTGACAAAAAGTATAAAACCCTTTGTCTTGTCTGTTTTTGTGTCAATAGTGTCATACCCTACACTAATATGGCTAACTCTGCTATTTCTACTCCTTCCTCCTCGACATTCAAAGTCATTGACGAACACTTAGATCACGCTAGTTGGGAGGCCTTGTATCTTCGTCATCCTTTTAACATATTAATTGCTGGACCAAGCGGTTCAGGCAAAACCGAATTTGTCAAACATTTGATAGAACATAAACATCATTTGATCGATCGTTCACCTGAACGCATCGTGTGGTGTTACAAAGAGTGGCTATCGGCATACAGTCTCTTGCAAGAAAGTCAAGGTGATTCCATTGTGTTTGTGGAAGGCGTTCCTAGAGAAGACGATGGGATCGTGTCTGACCCTAGTCAAACTCATTTGGTCATTTTTTAACGACATGTTAGGAGAAGAGGAAGAAGAAATTAATCTGTGGTTTACGCGTAAAGGGCATCATCGTAATGCCAGTGTCATTTACATTACACAAAATTTATTTCAACAAAGTAAAACACATCGTACCATTAGTCTCAATGCTCATTACGTGGTCTTGTTTAAAAGTCCTCGAGATAAATCGCAAGTGCAAGTCTTAGCCAAACAGTTAGAAACACCTTGGCTGACTCACGCGTACTATGATGCCACTCAAACTCCACACGCCTATTTACTCGTGAATTTAAAACCCATCACTCCCGATTATTTGCGATTTCGTACTCATTTGTTTCACGACTGGTGCCAAGGACCTGTCGTGTACACGTCCTCGTCGTCGACATAACAATAACAACAACAACAAAATCTATAAAAAGCTTGGTCACTTTGACCTTGTCTCATACATCGTCACCATGCTGTCCCTTCAGTCTCATCTTCCCATCAAATTGATTCGGGCCTTGTACGGTATCAGTCGCGAAAAAATTCCACAAATACGTGCTTACGTCTTTGAAGCCAGTCTCAAAGAATTCTTACGATGGTTTACGGTGACAGCACGTCAAATACTGCAAGGCATCATTTCACATTCCACATCAAACCAAACGCTTTTTTGACAGAAACAAAGTAGCCTTCACGCAACTGGCTGATCCTCGCATCGACACTCAAACCAAAAAGCAAATCATTTTGAAACCTGGAGGTAGCGGTTCTCTAGGAGGTGTCAATGCTCCCAAAGATCACCCCCCAAAAAAGCCAAACGAAACCCCGAGAAAAAGAACAATGGTGCCAAGACCAAAACACAGAAAATGAAAGGTCCACAGAAAAGAGCTGTCACCCGCGAAAGAGGTACTTCGGCCAGGACGCAACCTTACCTTCGTAAACCACGACCTGCAGCACCAGTGATCGCGTTTCCAGTAGCCTCAGGTTCTTCCATTTCTCCGTTGCGAGTGATGCCAGCCAAATCCAATTTGACACCCGTTCTTCCTAATTTGATGAAACATTGGAAATCTGCGTCTCCCAAAACGTCTCCTCCACCGGTGACACCCTCTTCCACATTAGCAGCAGAAGCAGCTGCTCACAAAGTACCTGCCCCCATAGTCAAAGTCCAAGAAAGATCTGGCATGTTAAAGAGTTTACTGGATTTGTCCAAACAAGTACTGTCCCAATTTAGTCCGTTGCGAACGACTTCACGACGTGTTTTACCTGTCATGAAGTTGATACGACGGAAAGATAATCAGTGGCGTCGCATTCCAGTGTAAAGATGACTTGAGGACAACAACGTGAATCAGTATTTTCTGTGCCACTTCTGAACACCCAATGGTGTCTCCTCAAAAACGTGCACACCACAACCATCGCCGTTCTTCTGTCCAAAAAGGAAAAGGAAAAAGACAATCTCGTCATCCTACAAAACGCTTAGCCAAACATCGACGTCATCCACTAAAAAGACGCAGTCGTTTAAAGAAAAAGATGAGTCACCAAAATGTAGGTTACTTTGGCGATTTTGGGAAATACATCGTTACCTTTTTGACGAAGCGCTAGAAAAGAAGATAAAAGAGTGTGTGTACCAAGTCTTTGACGTCAATGTATTTCTGGAAAGAACAGGCAAAGATGTCACTTCGCAGAAAACATTCTTATTCACTCCACAAAGGAAAGAAACGGAAAGGACTACCTCCTCGTTTAGAAAAACACGGAGACGTGTTGTCCGTCCTGTCCAAAGCCTCTCCACCCATGCGGAAACAAATCATTAAAAAAGTCTCCAAAGATGTCATCGAAACCGTGTGCGAATGTTGTTTGAATGTCTTGAAAGGCACGATACCTTTGTCTCCACACCAGAAAAAATGCTTAGCCAAACATCGAAACCTTCTTCGTCAAATGTTCCAAAAGAAAATACCCGTCCGTCAAAAGAAAAAGATGTTGGTGCAACGCGGAGGATTTTTTCACTTTCTTCTTCCTGTGTTGGGAGGATTAGCGAAAGCCGGTATGGGTATATTGCCAGGTTTGGTACAAGGGCTGACACGAGAGATATCCCAAAGTTGATTCTTTTAGAAGATAAAAGGGACCCATGGAGCACCACGATCTCAGACGTAACCTTTGGAAGCCCATGGAAGGACGAAAACTGACTTTAGTCCCTTACAAACGATGGATGGAATACCATCGTTGGCTAAAACAACGTACCCCCCATTTACCACCCAATCCTGATTTGACCAAGATGTCCCAATTACAACATGAATTGCAATCCTTGACGCATCGTCACGATTTGTCCGAAAGTACGGTCACCTCTTGCAACGACTACAACTCTTTCATCGAAAAGCTGTGGAACAAACAGCTCTACCACACTGTCCGATTTGAAGGCACTGATGAATAGTCCGTCGCTCTCACCATCTACATTGGCCAAAACAGACGTCACCCCACCATTACCCAAGGAACAAAAACCCAATGATATCTTTCAAACACCCACCGCCACTCCCATCCCGAGTAAGATTGCAGCTTCCTTGTTTGACCCCATCCTCCACTCCCCAACGAGAAGAACTCAAAACTTGGGTTAAAAAGATGATGGCGACTCCTCCTTCAACAAATGTGAAAAAGAAAGAAAGGAAACCAGAAGTGAGAAAGGAAAAGAAGACCAAAGATATCTCATTACTACCTCAACCACTGCCACCACCACCAGTACCCTTGACGTCGACTCCTGTGGCATATCGGACACGTAAAACCGTTTCCAAACAAGCCCCATTTCGTCCCACCCAAAGCATCATCATCGAAGAGTGGGTACCTTATTAACAAAACCATGGCGAAGGTATTAGCCAACATTTACTACGATCCAGCTCACCCTGCAGGTTACGGAGGTATTCAGAAATTGTATCGTACTGCAAAAACTCGCCTGAAAAAGCTCCGTTTACCTGAAGTACAACAATGGTTACGAGAACAAGCTACGTACACTTTACACAAACCCATTCGAAGAAAATTTCACAGAAGTTGCACTCAAGTGGAAGGCACCGATCATCAATTGCAAACCGGTTTAGCCGATGTCTCTCATTTAGCCACCTACAATCGTGGCTACAAATAATTGTACTTTTTTTTTAAATTTGCCTAGGTCGTACCATTGACATCCAATTCGAGCGGAGCCTTGCAACTGGTGTTGAAACAAACAGGTCGTCACCCTCTTCGATGGCAAACCGACAAAGGCACCAAATTTCTGAACCAAGCTTTCCAACGAGAAGTAAAGAAACGTCACGTTCATTTTTTCACCACCGAAAATCCTGAAATCAAAGCCAGTATCGTGGAACGTTTTCAACGTACCTTGAAACAACGCATGTGGAAATATGTTACGCATCAACACACTCTCAAATACATCGACGTCTTACCGCATTTAGTCCAAGCCTGCAATCAATCTTACCATAGAAGCATTGGAATTGCCCCACAAGATGTGACACCTGACAACCAAGTGACTGTTTTTGAGCGTCTGTTTGGTACGTCCCGGACGATGGCTGTCCCCAAGATAGGTGGAGAAGTGTTAACCCCTGGAGATCGGGTACGCTTTGGCAAAACCAAATGCACTTTCGACAAAGGTTACTTACCCAACTGGACCACCGAATTGTTTCGTGTTACTGGGCAAGTGCGTGATCACCATCTTACCGTTTATAAATTGGAAGACATGAACGAAGAAGTATTAAAAGGAACGTTTTACTTGCCTGAGTCACCAAAAGAGAAGACGACGTGTACGACATTGAAAACATTCTCGAACTAAGAACCCGTAAAGTAGGAAAACGTCGTGTCAAAGAAGTTAAAGTACGTTGGAAAGGATATCCTCCCAGTTTTGATTCTTGGATTCACGCCTCGCAAGTCATCGACTATAAAAAGAAGTGACCATCATGCCATTTAATAAAGCTTCAGCGACCACAGAGACTACTCCTTCACCCAGTTCTTCTCTGCAAGATTTACAAAAGCAACCCTCGTGGGTGTGGTGTGGAAAACGTGTCCCTAAAACTCAAATCGTCTTTTTCTGTCAAATCTTTGTGGTGTATTGTGTCATCGGTGCAGCAATTGCTAATTTGAGTTTGCAACAAGGAGACAAACAATTGTGTACCATTTTACTCAGCAGTTGCATCGGTTATCTTCTTCACAATCCTTCCCGAAATACTCTTACAACGGGAACAACAGTAACAATATTGGGAGTCTTGCGTCCAACATTACTCATTCTCCTAACAGTCAAGCTTCCAATCACAATCCTCTTTTAGACACTCCTTTAACATTGAGTGACTCCTCGGACAGAAGAACAATGGAATTATGAACAACACTATTAACCAATTTTACTTAACGTTACCCAGTGACAGTTCCATGGAGGTGTTTCCTAACAATACGGTGTGCTGTTACACGGCTAAATTACCTCAAACCATTCATTTGAATCAAGATGCTCATTGGTAAGTGGCTTTAGTGGAAATGATACACCCTATACAAATCAAAAAACATCGTCGAAAATCAAAACAGTTTTTCAGAAGAAGTGTATGACGAGCAATTGCAACAAATCTTAGACGAACGAATCACTGTCAGTGACCCGATGAAAACACAGGACACCAAAATTAAACGGTCCACCTATCTGTTAACCATTCCTGCAGGTTATTATTTTAGTGGTCAACATTTAGTGAATACGATTGTAACCAGGTTCAATACTTTGTTTGGTAAAGCCATGGAGAAAGCCCAAAAAAGTGTTACCTTTGTGTACCATAAAGTGGCTCGTAGACTAATGAACAAATTCTCAGAGGATAAAATAATGGCATTTACTTTTTGTCCTGAATTGTATGATATTTTGGGTGGAGACTTCAGGTTGGTCAAGAAAAACGAAATACCAGCCATGACCAGTAACTTGGATTTTGCGAAATATTTTCGATTCCCTGTAGAAATGAACCATAGACTCAACTTGATGTTTGTGTACTCCGATGTGGTGGATCACAACGTGGTAGGACACACCTCTGTACCGTTACTGCATGTCATTCCTTTCAAAGTGGATACCACTACCGCTGACGAGGAAGGCGGAAATACCTATCACGTTCACCGCGAATTTGTACATCCTCATTACTTGTCTGTCAGTAAGTCGCATTTCGACAGTGTCAACATTACTATAAAAGGAGAAGTAGGACAAAATATTCTATCTACCAAAGGGAAAGTCACAGTGAAACTCCATTTTCATAAACGATTCTCTAAAACTTGATGTATCCTGTGTACCGAGGAGTCGCTCGACAACGAGGACATGGTTTAGGAGATATGTTTAAATCAGCCTTTCGTTCCGTGGTCCCTGTGTTGAAACCGAAGGTGACACGAAGATTGCACGCCTTAAAAGATGCCGCATTGACTCACGGCAAAGAATTTCTTCAAAATGTTCTCATTGACAAACAAAACCCCAAATTAGCTTTCTTGAGAGCAGGCAAAAATGTCTTGCTTCAAACGGGTAAAGAAATTTTGGGTCAACGAGAAAGTCCTATAAATGCCCTGAACGGTACCGAGTCTGGCATTCCTGCTTCACTGAGGACACAGCAATGACAAGGCAGAAAGCGACGACGAAGACATCCTTCCAAAAGTCTCCATACCTCTAACGTTAGAAAGAATAAAGATAAACCGTTCGAGACTTAGACATTTGTGATTATTAAAAGCAAAACATAGAGACTGAGAAAAAATGATGCACCAAGAATCTTGTGCCTGTTCCAAGTCGAAACTGGATCTATTTGCCATGCCACCCACTATGATGACTACGCAAGAAGCCCAATGGGTTGAATTTTATCCCGTCTCCTCTTTGGCGGATTCAGCTTCCATCGAGTTTGAAATCAAAGGGCAACCCGAAGATTCGATCGTTTGCATTTGGACATGTGGTTTCAAGAGAAGTATTTGCTGAACGGTGTGGATATTTGCTTGAGACTGAATGGTAGCAGTACTGCTTTCCATTTGATGGCTCATGCCAACGAATGCAAAACCATTATCCAAAAAGCCAGGCTATACGTTTGTTGTGTGGAAGTGTTACCTAAAGTAGGAAATTATATCAGTCATACTTTGAGCAGAACGACAGCCAAGTATCCGATAGGACGCGTGGAAGTAAAAACTTTCACCATTGTCACTGGGCTCCGATCTAAGATCGAAGATCATCTGTTTCAAGGACAGTTACCCAAACATTTATTCATTGCTATCGTCAGCAATGCAGCCCTCAACGGTACCCACGATCAAAATCCCTTCCAGTTTAAGCACTAAAGTATCCAAAATCGAAGTCAATGGCGATGGCAAAACTTTGTGTACCCGACCCTTCGAACCCGACTTTGCCCAGAAGAATTACTTGAGATTGTACTTGTCGCTGTACGAATCCATGTCTTTTGAAACCAATGCGTCTGTCGTTTGTTTTACATTTTTTTAAATATAGATGCTATTTGACTTCTTTCTATCCCTCACATCAAACTATCCAACCATTTCCAACACAAAACCGTTTTGATTCGGCTGCTTCCCCGTGTGTGGATAGTAAATTGTATGTTTTGTTTCGGTTTCTTGACCGTGTGTGTGGATGGTAGATGGTGTGATTTTGGATAGTAGATTATATTTTTTTTTTTTTGGGGGGGGGGGGCTGCTTCCCCGTGTGGGGATAGTAAATTGTATGTTTTATTTTGGCTGATTCCCGAGTGGGGATAGTAAATTGTATGTTTTATTTTGGCTGCTTCACCGTGTGTGGATAGTAAATTGTATGTTTTGTTTTGGCTGCTTCCCTGTGTGTGGATGGTAGATGGTGTGATATTGGATAGTAAATTATGTGGTTTGTTTTAGCTTTATCCCCGTGTGTGTGTGTGTGTGTGTGTGTGTGTGTGTGTGTGTGTGTGTGTGTGTGTGTGTGTAGATGGTGTGATATTGGATAGTAAATTATGTGGTTTGTTTTGGCTGCTCACCGGTGTGTGGATAGTAAATTGTATGTTTTGTTTTGGCTGATTCCCCGTGTGTGGGGATCGTAGATGGTGTGATATTGGATAGTAAATTATGTGGTTTGTTTGACTGCTTCTCCGTGTGTGTGGATGGCAGATGTTGTGATATTGGATAGTACATTATGTGGTTTGTTTTAGCTGCTTACCCGTGTGTGGATAGTAAATTGTATGTTTCATTTTGGCTGCTTCCCGTGTGTGGATAGTAAATTGTATGTTTTATTTTGGCTGCTTCTCGTGTGTGGATGACAGATGGTGTAATATTTTATATTAGATTTTGTATTTTGTTAGGCTGCTTCCACGTGTGTGTGTGTGTGGATGGTAGATGGTGTGATAATGGATAGTAAATTGTGTGGTTTGTTTTGGCTGCTTCTCCGTGTGTGTGTGTGTGGATGGCAGATGGTGTGATATTGGATAGTAAATTATTTGGCTTGTTTGACTGCTTCTCCGTGTGTGTGGATGGTAGATGTTGCGATATTGGATAGTAAATTGTGTGGTTTGTTTGGCTGCCTACCCGTGTGTGTAGATGGTAGATGGTGTGATATTGGATAGTAAATTATGTGGTTTGTTTTAGCTGCTTACCCGTGTGTGGATAGAAAATTGGATGTTTTGTTTTGGCTGCTTCCCCGTGTGTGTGGATGGTAGATGGTGTGATATTGGATAGTAAATTATGTGGTTTGTTTTAGCTTTATCCCCGTGTGTGTGTGTGTGTGTGTGTGTGTGTGTGTGTGTGTGTGTGTGTGTATGGTAGATGGTGTGATATTGGATAGTAAATTATGTGGTTTGTTTTGGCTGCTCACCGGTGTGTGGATAGTAAATTGTATGTTTTGTTTTGGCTGATTCCCCGTGTGTGGGGATCGTAGATGGTGTGATATTGGATAGTAAACTATGTGGTTTGTTTGACTGCTTCTCCGTGTGTGTGGATGGCAGATGTTGTGATATTGGATAGTAAATTGTGTGGTTCATTTGGCTGCTTACCCGTGTGTGTGCATGGTAGATGGTGTGATATTGGATAGTAGATTATGTGGTTTGTTTTAGCTGCTTGTCCGTGTGTGTGTGGATGGTAGATGGTGTGATATTGGATAGTAAATTATGTGGTCTGTTTTGGCTGCTTACCGGTTTGTGGATAGTAAATTTTATGTTTTATTTTGGCTGCTTACCGGTGTGTGGATAGTAAATAGTATGTTTTATTTTGGCTGCTTCCCGTGTGTGGATAGTAAGTTGTATGTTTTATTTTGGCTGCTTCCCGTGTGTGGATGATAGATGGTGTGATATTGGATAATATATTTCGTGGTTTGTTTGGCTGCTTCCCCGTGTGTGTATGGATGGTAGATGGTGTGATATTGGATAGTAAATTGTGTGGTTTGTTTATCTGCTTCTCCGTGTATGTGGATGGTAGATGGTGTGATATTAGATAGTAAATTATGTGGTTTATTCTAGCTGCTTACCCGTGTGGATAGTAAATTGCATGTTTTGTTTTGATATGTGTATTTTCCCTAAATTGAGGTTTCTCTTTGCAAATTCCTTTTTTCAAGTTGTTAATACATGGCAGATTACATCCGCATATGATATCAAAGTGAAAGGCCTATATACAAATGTCATTGCATTTCTTTAAATATTTTGTATTGCTTAGCCAGCATTAATCTTTAATTATTTTTTTAAACGCATTTCTTTTTTAATAGACGATTTTGGTATTTCTATTGTTGTAACGGTATTTATTTTGTTTAGTTTGTTGCTGAAATTAACTATACTATAGTCTATAGCAAAGCGCTTAAGTTTCTTCAGTATTTTAATTTCAGGCTCACAAAAGGATACCAAGTTTGTCTTGAAAGAGGATTGAAACTCTAAGTTACGCGGACGTGAAGAAAAACATCTCTTTGTTACTACAGTTTGGTGTTGTTGTGTTCATTCTAATCATGCTTGCCGTATATATTTGTGTTTTGCAGGTCATATTGTTTTTGATGTAAATATTCACATCAATAGACAGACAACTTGGGTTTTTATCATTGAGGTTCACTGAACATGCTTCGTTAATTCGTACAGATGCACAAGTTTGAAAAGAAAAGAAGAAGAAGAAAAAAAGAAACAAAACACCTTGCCACTTAATACTGCACCACTCCTGACTATACCGATGTGAGTGTGTACGTCAAAATGTTTAAGTAAGATACAAATAAATTGTCAGTTTCAAAATGCGAACCAGTACTGTGACCGTTCAGTAGCTGATGTGGTAAATAGAAATGGTACGAGTACTGTGACCATTCAGTAGTTGATGTGGTAAGAAGAAATGTTACAGTACACAACGGATGGATTTAAGTTCACATTCCAGTCTGCACTGCAATGGGAACAACTTGAGAGCATATTTATTATTTTGCCATACTACCTTCGTACAAAACATTGCATCACTCATCATAAACAATTTCATTGGCTAGACTAATTTCTTACCGCGTTCACTTCGAATTGACTAAAGTAGCTCTTCACCTAGTTTCGAGATAGGCTGTGTTTCACCGCTAGATTATTTCTATAAAAAAGCAGTAAAAATAAAGCAAGAACAATCGTACCCTGGGCGATTCCACAGAAATTATGTCAATTTTATAGTCAAATACAGCGTATTTGGATTAACTATTTTGTGAGAACATTTTAGTCGTATTTGTGATCGGCTCACTCTGGTGATATTTTAAAATCGTGGACCTTTCCTATGGAATTGATTTTCTAATTGGGATGTGTGTTTCTTTGAATTTTTCTAAGAGAAAATATACCACAAAAACAAGCGTAAGTGTCCTGATTCTTTTTAAAAGTAGGTATAACAACCTCTCTCTCTCTCTCTCTCTCCGTCGTAATACGTTTGATTGAAATCCTAATGGTAGATGTTCCCGTTTGACGATATCTCTCCAAATTTTTTATCACTAGGCACCATAATTTTCGTTTGTCATGTAATTTGTTTTTTCAAACGCTACACCCTTACAAATAGTCAATCAGTAAATCGTTGGATGAAATACAATCTTGAGTTGACAAACTTGTACAATTCAGTTATTCTCATAACTTTATCTTTATCTTTTAGCTTTATCTTTATTTTTGGCAATGCAATGTGTCTCGAAAATTTTTTTAAGCATGAGATCTACCCTTTTTTTTAGAAAGGAAACAAATGCAAAACTATTTCAAGAATGACACGAGTGATCTTGCACTGTATAACCCTGCTTATGGCTAACTTTGAGATAAAAATACCACAACCAAAACACACGTTCGGAAGAATTGTAACAATGTAACAATGATTGACGCGAGTGACATTGCACTTTATGACCCTGCCTATAGTTAACTTTGAATTTCAAATCAAAACACACAGCTTAGACTGTCGATAGAAGAAAGCATATTTTGCTGCTTCTTTTTTTCCCTTCGACTTCGATTTGTTACAACTTGGCAACATTGTTTGTAGCGTGTGCTGAGAAACACAGGATATCCCTTAAATTTGAGATATGTTAAGAAGTCAGTCGACAATAAATATCATACTAACTTTTTATTAAATTGATGAATGAATGAAAAAATGAACATATTTCACATAGAATGGTCTTAATTATCCTTGTTTTGTTTTCCTTTCCTTCTGTGTATAGGAGATTGTGTGATTTCAATTTCCTTCCCTTCTGTTTTGGTAGGAGATTGTGTGGTTTGTTTTCAGGGCCACTCATATACCTCGAAAAGATATTTGCTTTCTTTGCCTCCATTTTACCTTGTCGCTAGACAGACCCATATACAAATACAAACAATATTTCCCATGTTCAATTTTCCTTGTGGCTAGATAGTCCCACTATGTTCGATTTCATTTGACGCTATACAGACCCACCATGTTCAATTTCCTTTGACGCTATGAGACCCACCGTGTTAAATTTTCCTTGTCGCCAGAAGGTCCCAAATAATATCCCCATGTTCAATTTCCCTTGTCGCCAGAAGGTCCCAAACAAATATTCCCTTGTTCAATTTCCTTTGGGTCCAGAAGGTCTTACGACTTTTTGAGCCAAGAAGGTCCCAAGCCCTTTTTGACTGGATTTTCCATAGTGTCTAGATCGTCCCATATTATTATTACTTATATCTATCGTCAGTGAAGATACAATTTCCCGGCCCAAATGTTTACATATATTAACTGGCACAAAAGAAGGGCATTAGATTTCTCCAATTTTTTTATTAAAACAAAAGGGATGCAAATCATGGAAGAAATAAAATAAAAGGAATTAGCAGGCATATGGAAGAAAGAAAAACAAAATGTTACCATAACTAAACCAACACACATAATGGACGAAATGTATAGCTTTTAAAACAACTAAACATTACACAAGTATAACACAGGTGGAGGGTGATAGAACAATACGCTGGGAATATAACATTTTCGCAAATCCTCAATGAATCTATGTCTCACTGCGAAAAAACTTATAATAACAAATGAAATAATTTAATCATTCAAACAACTTCATCAAGGCAAACCAATTGGTTTTGGTAGCTTAACGACATATTTATATATTACATTCAATTATCTCTTAATTCCATTATTATAGATAGTATATGTTAATATTCTATTAAATAATGAAATGAGGGTCCATCCATTTAGTACGTGCGCAAAACATGGCAACGCTTGATCCCTCCCCCGCCCCGTACACATGCGTACTTTCTACAATTCACCACCAACTGCGTACGTATTCTCAGCGGCGTCGTTAGGTTGGTGTCACCCAGTGCGATAAACTCATGGTGTCACCCCTCCGACTAGACCGAGCAGTGTGTGTTCTGTAAAATTTGCAATTTTTCATTTTTGTGTCACCCCTCTGAGATGGTGTCACCCGGTGCGGTCCGCACCCCCCCCCCCCCCCCCAGCGGCGCCACTGCGTATTCTTGACACACCTCCACCCCGCCAGTTCTATAGAACGGCATATATTTAATCCACGCAGAAACGATCAAGGATCAAGGAATATTAATATAAACGTGTTTGATGTGTTAATAAAACAGATAGTCCACCGACGTTGAATATCTCTATGCATCAAAGAAATAAGCTTGATAACTTTAAAAGGTTTGTCAAACGCCAACTAAAACACAGTCGAAAAGGTTACTATTTAACAACTTATTATCGAGGTTTCACCCCACCCACTCACCCATCTCGGTTCCCTATACGTGCGTTCATTATCAGTAGACCTCTCCCATTCGCAAGCGTATGCATTTGGGTTAATCCTCCCTCCCGTCTTCATGCGTACGTACTAAACGGACAGCCCCTGACGTTCACGATGAAAAAGGGATAGAAACACTTATATATCAGGGGAATGGAGATGTAAAATACATAATGAGTTGGATATCGATATCACCTTTATATACAGCTTATTAAATACGTACTAAAATCTTTACTTACAAAATGAAAACATGTATTGGAAACATAATATTATTTCAGAACAACATTTTAACCTCAAAAACAGCGAAAATATCCTGTTCAATCATTAAAGAGCAACTGGTAGAATTGTGGGGTATGGATGGATATGGTCGGAAATATTGCTCCAAGTTTCCATAATTACAGGACTCTTGACATATTGTTGAGTAAGAAAGCGAAGTTTCATTTGCTTGAAAAATGTCAGGGGTTTCATTTTATAAATTAATAGCCATACCTTTGAGTACACCAGGGTTTCAGTTCAACATTTTAGTCGGGTGATATTGGGGCTGGCGCAATATTGATTCAAGAAGACAAAAATGGTGTAAATTTTATGTGTATGCTATTTTTCTAAGAAAGGAAATAATCAGCAGAAAAATTACTCTACAGTCTACTGGCTTTTATATTGCCTTGTTAACACTTTGATGTGAATATACAATTCAGCCCTTTCTCTGATTATATTATTTAGTGATCATAACCCCGTTAATGTCATTGACAAGATGAAAAACAAAAATCTGATTATTAAGGCAGAGTTTAATGCAATATTGACATCAGGCTCATCAAGGAAAAAAAAATATATTAATAGATACACGTAATGGAGGTATGGAAATGCGTTAAGGAGAGACAGACTCTTCCTGATTCTCAATGAACGGACTAATTCTGCGCAAACCTGTTCTTAATATATACATAGTTTTTAATGCAAAATCACGACCAAATATGAACATATGTCAAGATTTTAGTGTTCGTTAATTTCGAATCAGAACGAGGCTCCCATCTCTTCTCTACTGAACAGTTCATATCTGAGTACGTCATCAGGCAGACATATCAGCCTCATCAACTTATTCGTTTCAGAAAACGCATTATACTAATAGCCAACTCAAAGAGAAATTTATGAATCGCTAGTTCAGCAAATTTTTCAACTTACCGAGTCTAATTTTTGCTGACTTTTCGGCACAAGAGAAATATATAGTACAAGGGGATTTTGCACTTTCTTATTAGACGCAATCTTTATTAAAATAGCATAAAGTTGTAATGCAGAAAAAAATCAAATTACTCTCAATATATTTTAGTGGAAAATTACTTGAAATATAATTAAATGAAAGCTTAGGTTAGGTACAATTTATAGAAAATGTAAATCTTAAAACGTTTACTCTAAAATTCTGTCCTAATAATATCAACAATCGCGTCGTATATGATGATGCGATGCTAGACAAACTATCAAATCCAGCTTTATTATTTTCCCGAGGCAGACACAAAAGCACAGATTATATATGGTACTCTGCGATATGAGCAACTACCTCAAATGATCAGAGAAATATCCATCAGAATTGGTGTTCAGATAAATGGTTATGCTCAAGATGAAAAAGTTCTTCTCAAAAGTGCAAGCTATTCCTCATGGAGTTATCACGTTGAAATTTACACGATTCTCGGTCGCGATATCCCATTAGACTCAATACACTTTTGGTTGAGATACCTGTCACATTTATTTATGCTCATAGTAGAAAGGGTTAGGACCAACAGTGAATGTCCTACTCGGTAAACAAGATGCATACAAATTTGATACACAAGCGTCAAAATATGTTTTTATATATACAAAAATAGGATAACTCGGTTATAGGCCTTGGTTTAATGTCAGTGACGCACGGGTGACAATGTCGAAAGACGATTTTTTAACAAATGGACAAAAAGTGGTGTGTTCACGACCCTTCTGCTTTATCTTACTTATTCAGTGTAGATAGATAGATAGATAGATAGATAGATAGATAGATAGATAGATATGTTTAATGAATGCATGTTCATAAGATTTCATTTTCCAGAAAGTGTAATAATTTAGCTTTATACTGAGATATCAAAGTCATAATACATTTATTTGAGGAAGAGCACAGTCAGAAAAGCTGAACAAGAAAGTATCAGTCGGAATGGCCTTTTGGTTCTGACTAGAGATAACACATATGGGCAATTTTTTTTTTTTTAGCACTCAGTGAGTTTTTTATAGTAGATTTCTCTAAGACTAGTTTTCCAAAGCGTTGATGATTAAATATTAAGAACTTTTCTGTTTCTTTTACTTGATATGTGCTGTCAGACGAGTTGCCCTTTCGGAGTGAAATATAAGATGCCACTATGTTATTGAACTTTGCATAAAAATGAGTCATCTTGATTTCCTAAGCAATTATATTGTGACCAAACATATATAGTCGTCTGATTTAGAAGAAACGATTGGACAACGCATTGCTCATTCATTGCTGCAATCAGATAAATAACCTTTGATTTAGGTATATGAATACGCATAAATGTGATGGATTTGGTGATAAGCCGCTGGCGGAGTGCACCACATATTTTGAGAGAAAACAAAAACAACAGAATGCACTGCATAGGTTGCGAGAGAAAAAGCCAATAATATTCTGTGACTTTTTCTCCTTCCATGCCATATTGCGCAATGAAAAGAAAAGAAGTTACGAATATAGTTATCAATGTGGAAAATTATATCCAAGGTTTTTCTCTCGACTTGATGGAAAGGCTGAGGATGTTCTAACCCTAAAAAAGCATATTTGTCTATGCCAAGATTATCTATATGGACACATACTATAACTGGTAGAAACAGAGCATATAAGCTACAGGTAATCCCATTTCTGAAATACTATAAAATTTTAATGGAACTATGCCCGTGGGTGTCGTAAAATGTTTAGTTATAAGCTATCGTCTCTGAATGTTATAAAAAGTACGCTACTAAAAGCTGTTGTATACTGACTACAATTGAAAAACCCCACCCCACCCAACCCCATACCTCTTCTCGTGGAAACTACGCAAAACCGTATGCAGTGTAGAGCCTTCTGTTTATCTTTATTCTCCAATTGTAAACATTTTTGTTTTGTGCTTATTCTTACACGTATACAAAAATATACACATTTGATATACAGTATTTAAGACAACTGGAAAGGTTCCGAATATATTACAAATGTGGTCGATTAAAATTGCAATCTTCGTGTATGCAGACAATCGTTTTAATGTACTACCATTTCATTATCAATCAATGTATTTTGCTATAATGGAAATATTGACAATATAACCTTTAATGATTTCATTAGATCTGAAATCAGTATATGCCACCTAAATTAAACGATATGGAGTAATAATGATTTAAAGAAAAAATGGGTACACTGGTAACATCACGTGATCCATACTTGTATACTATTAAGTACTACTCCAGATATTATAACTTGCAAGATTAGTGGCTCCATCTGGACAACTCTCCATCCTCCACCATCACCAACACCCAACGCAGCTACAGGTTTTTCTCCTTAATATAGGATTTTACCTCCATCTCAATCACACTATATGTAAACCACCCCACTCTCCCAATAAATATAAACTTATGTAAGCACGTTATAGTAGACAAGATATTATATTACTAATATTCCTAGAATTCACAAATGCGTCTGACACGTCACGTGCTGTTCGTGACTGATAGATACGGGTATTTTAAAGATATGTTTTCTGAAAGAACCTTTATATACTGTTTTTCTACAAAAACGTGTGGAAAGTACGAGTGATACCTCTTGCCGAAAACGTGATCCTGTGACATAATAGATAAAGAACTTAACACACTTGTTAGAATACAGCATATAGAAGGTCACAGAGAAAGCTAATTTATCAATTGCCTTTAAGGCATAGTTTTCGTAAAGATTTGGGTTGTATCTAAGTTTCAATGCAAGTCCTGATAAATATATGGCCATTGGAAAGGTGAGTAACACTAATATAACAGATTCTCCAATTAACATTGGCGCTAAATGTCGCCATCTTTGTAGTCCTGATATCTGTTCCGCGAGAGAGTTTCTGACTTGATGAATTATAACCGAGTTACTGATTACAATGATAAAAAAGCATACAGAAAGATAAAATAGATGGATGTAGGGCCAAACTTCAAGCCAAAAAGTTCGGTATGTTTCGTCCGCCATAGAAACGTCACACAATCTTTCTGTCCGTCCCACTGGTACGATATCAGATAAAATCAAAAAATGGAAATCTTTGATGATGACGATTATAATGACAAGTCCAACAATAATTTTTGCTTTTTTTCTCGTACATCTAATGGCAGATTTTAGCGGGAAGACAATGGCTGTAGCTCTCTCTGCTATCATGGTGGTTGTGATTATAACCTCAAGGTCTGCATTTGCCCACCCATAGAAATTAAACAATTTGCACATACCGTGAGACGTATCTGTTCGCACAAATATGTCTGGAAAGTTTAAGTACAGCCAATGTGGTATTAATTCAACTAGAAGAGCTATTATGTCGTTCAGAGCTCCAGATGTCAGGTAAACAGAAGTAGATAGCGACCGGAAATATTTTGTGCGCATGGTGATGATAACTAATGTATTGCACACTGTCCCCATAATAATTAGTAAAGGAGGTACATACAGATTAATTGTGAAAGATATTTTCTCAGTGACGGCGCAGTCATCGCAATCTGAGTTCTTAGTAATGTTATTGGCTCCAACCTCTACGGGTAATATAGTTGTCATAGTGAATGGATTGTGTCCATAGCAACATGTTTTTCGCACATCAAGCACCAACGAATTTGTTCCATTCCGTTACAATCAGCAGTCAGAATTGATCACAACTTTTATCATCATGGAATACGGAATCTGAAAGAATATATTTTAGCGTTGTTTATAAAGAACACGTGGTTAAAATATATTTTTTAAACTTAAATGCAGTACATATGAAGTGCAAATCTTAAATGCACATCATTGTGCAAACTAAAAGGTAAACAATTAAAACAACAGAAAAACTAAGTTTAATTTGCAATTAAAAAAAACACTTCTGAATAAATGATTAAAAACGTTTTATATTATTAGCTCTCCTTTACCCTTCAATAACACTGATCTCGATGTTTTTGGCGTATATACTGATTTTGTCTTGTACAACACCAATGGCGAATGCATGTGTAAAGACTGATAAGGAACATCCCTGATCCAAAAAAAGGTACATCTATTTTAAATATTAGCAACTTGTCCATACATCCATTTGGATTATTAGTAACATGTCTATACATTCATTTTGATTACTGGTAACTTGTCCACATATACATTTCAAATACCAGTCACTTTTCCATGCATCCCTTTCAAATACTAGTAGCTAGTCCATGCATCCATTTCAAATACGAGTAACTTGTGAGAAAAAAAGGCACATCCAATTAAATACTAGTAACTTCTCTATCAATAGCACAGTTGAATATACATGGATATATACTGCTTGTAAGAAGCTATTGATCATATGAGATCATTGTTACGGAGCCAGCATGCCAATTAAAAACATAGAAAATGATACCTCCCACATTAAATAGTATCGGATATTATACCTCACACATATAAATTTCTTCATTATCCTCTTCGATTCGCCTCATCATAAATGTGACATTAACCACCCAGTCTGCTGCTATATAGATGTCACGCGCTGTGTACTTGAATGTATACATTTTTGAATGCTTTTCATTCGAACCGGTGCGATATTCATTCCCTATAATGTGATCGGGGTGACTGGCCGGTTCATCAACTCACGTAAGACCTTCTGAACTACCGAATAATTTTTAAATACATCGCTGTTGACAAGACAACGATTGTAGCCTACGGGTTTACAATTAATATAAGATTTGTTTGTTTGATTCGGATTTTCAATCTAGCTTTAACAATTTTTCAGTCATATCGCTACGATGTCTGCAGTGAGGCACTATATAGTGATGTCTAGCACTGGGGCATCATGCCGCAAATATGTAGCATGTCCCAACCATTCAATTTATCCTGACATCAGGCCGACCAGTCCTAACACTAACATTTTAATGCTGAGCGTCAAGCGAGGCAGCTGTTAGTACCATTTTTGTACGTCTTTGGTATGACTCAGCCTGGGATCAAACCCACGACCTTCCGCTTCCGTTCTGACCACTAGGCCGAGTCATACCAAAGACGTACAAAAATGGTACAAACAGCTGCCAAGCTAGGTTGAAAATCCGAAGAAGAAAAAAAACCTGTAGCTGCGTTGGGTGTTGGTGATGGTGAAGGATGGAGAGTTGTCCAGATGGAGCCACTAATCTTGCACTAATCTTGCAAGTTATAATATCTGGAGTAGTACTTAATAGCATACAAGTATGGATCACGTGATGTTACCAGTGTACCCATTTTTTTTTCTTTAAACCATTTTTACTCCATATCGTTTAATTTAGGTGGCATATACTGAATTCAGATCTAATGAAATCATTAAAGGTTATATTGTCAATATTTCGATGATAGCAAAATACATTGATTGACAATTAAATGGTAGTACATTAAAACGATTGTCTGCATACACGAAGATTGCAATTTTAATTGACCACATTTGTAATATATTTGGAACCTTTCCAGTTGTCCTAAATACTGTATATCAAATGTGTATATTTTTGTATACGTGTAAGAATAAGCACAAAACAAAAATGTTTACAATTGGAGAATAAAGATAAACAGAAGGCTCTATACTGCATACGGTTTTGCGTAGTTTCCACGAGAAGAGGTATGGGGTTGGGTGGGGTGGGGTTTTTCAATTGTAGTCAGTATACAACAGCTTTTAATAGCGTACTTTTTATAACATTCAGAGACGATAGCTTATAACTAAACATTTTACGACACCCACGGGCATAGTTCCATTAAAATTTTATAGTATTTCAGAAATGGGATTACCTGTAGCTTATATGCTCTGTTTCTACCAGCTATAGTATGTGTCCATATAGATAATCCTGGCATAGACAAATATGCTTTCTTAGCGTTAGAACATCCTCAGCCTTTCCGTCAAGTCGAGAGAAAAACCTTGGATATAATTTTCCACATTGATAACTATATTCGTAACTTCTTTTGTTTTCATTGCGCAATATGGCGTGGAAGGAGAAAAAGTCACAGAATATTATTGGCCTTTTCTCTCGCAACCTATGCAGTGCATTCTGTTGTTTTTGTTTTCTCTCAAAATATGTGGTGCACTCCGCCAGCGACTTATCACCAAATCCATCACATTTACACGTATTCATATACCTAAATCAAAGGTTATTTATCTGATTGCAGCAATGAATGAGCAATGCGTTGTCCAATCGTTTCTTCTAAATCAGACGACTATATGTTTGGTCACAATATAATTGCTTAGGAAATCAAGATGACTCATTTCTATGCAAAGTTCAATTACATAGTGGCATCTAATATTTCACTCCGAAAGGGCAACTCGTCTGACAGCACATATCAATTAACAGAAACAGAAAAGTTCTTAATATTTAATTATCAACGCTTTGGAAAACTAGTCTTAGAGAAATCTACTGTAAAAAAAACTCATTGAGTGCTAAAAAAAAAAAAAACTTGCCCATATGTGTTATCTCTAGTCAGAACCAAAAGGCCATTCAGACTGATACTTTCTTGTTCAGCATTTCTGACTGCTCTTCCGCAAAGAAATGTATTATGATTTTCATATCTCAGTATAAAGCTAAATTATTACACTTTCTGGAAAATGAAATCTTATGAACATGCATTCATTAAACATATCTATCTATCTATCTATCTATCTATCTATCTATCTATCTATCTATCTATCTATCTATCTATCTATCTTGCTACACTGAATAAATCAGATAAAGCAGAAGGGTGGTGAACACGCCACTTTTTGTCCATTTGTAAAAAAATCGTCTTTCGAAATTGACACCCGTGCGTCACTGACATTAAACCGAGGCCTATAACTGGGTTGCGCCAAAAACAGATGCCTCTGACCAAGTTATCCTATTTTTGTATATATAAAAAAAAAATTTTAAAAAAAATATTTTCACGCTTGTGTGTCAAATTTGTATGCATCTTGTTTACCGACTAAGACATTCACTGCTGGTCGTAACCCTTCCTGCTATGTGCATAAATAAATGTGACAGGTATCTCAACCAAAAGTGTATCGGGACTAATGGGATATCGCGACCGAGAATCGTGTAAATTTATCGTGATAACTCCATGAGGAATAGCTTGCACTTTTGAGAAGAACTTTTTCATCTTGAGCATAACCATTTATCTGAACACCAATTCTGATGGATATTTCTCTGAGCATTTAAGGCAGTTGCTCATATCGCAGAGTACCATATATAATATGTGCTTTTGTGTCTGCCTCGGGAAAATAATAAAGCTGGATTTGATAGTTTGTCTAGCATCGCATCATCATATACGACGCGATTGTTGATATTATTAGGACAGAATTTTAGAGTAAACGTTTTAAGATTTACATTTTCTATAAATTGTACCTAACCTAAGCTTTCATTTAATTATATTTCAAGTAATTTTCCACTAAAATATATTGAGAGTAATTTAATTTTTTTTTCTTTATTACAACTTTATGCTATTTTAATAAAGATTGCGTCTAATAAGCAAGTGCAAAATCCCCTTGTACTATATATTTCTCTTGTGCCGAAAAGTCAGCAAAAATTAGACTCGGTAAGTTGAAAAATTTGCTGAACTAGCGATTCATAAATTTCTCTTTGAGTTGGCTATTAGTATAATGTGTTTTCTGAAACAAATAAGTTGATGAGGCTGATATGTCTGCCTGATGACGTACTCAGATATGGACTGTTCAGTAGAGAAGAGATGGGAGCCTCGTTCTGATTCGAAATTAACGAACACTAAAATCTTGACATATGTTCATATTTGGTCGTGATTTTGCATTAGAAACTATGTATATATTAAGAACAGGTTTGCGCAGAATTAGTCCGTTCATTGAGAATCAGAAAGAGTCTGTCTCTCCTTAGCGCATTCCCATACCTCCATTACGTGTATCTATTAATATATTTTATTTTCCTTGATGAGCCTGATGTCAATATTGCATCAAACTGTGCCTTAAAAATCAGATTTTTGTTTTTCATCTTGTCAATGACATTAACGGGGTTATGATCACTAAATAATATAATCAGAGAAAGGGCTGAATTGTATAATCACATCAAAGTGTTAACAAGGCAATATAAAAGCCAATAGACTGTAGAGTAATTTTTCTGCTGATTATTTCCTTTCTTAGAAAAATAGCACACACATAAAATTTACACCATTTTTCGTCTTCTTGAATCAATATTGCGCCAGCCCCAATATTACCCGACTAAAATGTTGAACTGAAACCCTGGTGTACTCAAAGGTATGGCTATTAATTTATCAAATGAAACCCCTGACATTTTTCAAGCAAATGAAACTGTAATTATGGAAACTTGGAGCAATATTTCCGACCATATCCATTCATACCCCACAATTCTACCAGTTGCTCTTTACTGATAGAACAGGATATTTCGCTGTTTTTGAGGTTAAAATATTGTTCTGAAATAATATTATGTTTCCAATACATGCTTTAATTTTGTAAGAAAGGATTTTAGTACGTATTTTATAAGCTGTATATAAAGGTGATATCGATATCCAACTCATTATGTATTTTACATCTCCATTCCCCTGATATATAAGTGTTTCTATCCCTTCTTTCATCGTGAACGTCAGGGGCTATCCGTTTAGTACGTACGCATGAAGACGGGAGGGAGGATTAACCCAAATGCATACGCTTGCGAATGGGAGAGGTCTACTGATAATGAACGCACGTATAGGGAACCGAGATGGGTGAGTGGGTGGGGTGAAACCTCGATAATAATTTGTTAAATAGTAACCTTTTCGACTGTGTCTTAGTTGGCGTTTGACTTTTAGCGTTTACTAGACAAACCTTTTAAAGTTATCAAGCTTATTTCTTTGATGCATAGAGATATTCAACGTCGGTGGACTATCTGTTTTATTAACACATCAAACACGTTTATATTAATATTCCTTGATCCTTGATCGTTTCTGCGTGGATTAAATATATGCGGTTTTTAGAACTGGCTGGGTGGAGGTGAGTCAAGAATACGCAGTGGCGTCGCTAGGGGGGTGCGGACCGCACCGGGTGACACCATCTCAGAGGGGTGACACAAAAATGAAAAATTGCAAATTTTACAGAACACACACTGCTCGGTCTAGTCGGAGGGGTGACACCATGTGTTTACCGCATTGGGTGACACCAACCTTAGCGACGCCGCTGAGAATACGTACGCAGTTGGGGTGGGTTGTAGAAATTACGCATGTGTACGGCGCGGGGGAGGGATCAAGCGTTGCCATGGTTTTGCGCACGTACTAAATGGATGGACCCTCATTTCATTATTTAATAGAATATTAACAGATACTATCTTTAAAAATGAAATTAAGAGATATTTGAATGTAATTTATAAATATGTCGTTAAGCCACCAATACCAATTGGTTTGCCTTGATGAAGTTGTTTGAATGATCCAATTATCTCATTTGTTATTATAAGTTTTTCGCAGTGAGACACAGATTCATTGAGGATTTGCGAAAATGTTATATTCCCAGCGTATTGTTCTATCACCCTCCACCTGTGTTATACTTGTGTAATGTTTAGTTGTTTTAAAAGCTATACGTTTCGTCCATTATGTGTGTTGGTTTAGTTATGGTAACGTTTTTTTTCTTTCTTCCATATGCCTGTTAATTCCTTTTCTTTTTTCTTCCATGATTTGCATCCCTCTTGTTTTAATAAACAAATTGGAGAAATCTAATGCCCTTCTTTTGTGCCAGTTAATATATATAAACATTTTGGCCGGGAAATTGTATTTTCACTGACGATAGATATATGATTCAAATAGTGAATATCGAATGTTCTGTAAAGACAGGGGCACATTGTTTGTATGTATCAGGTTCTCGCGGGCAATGAGCGTTACGCGTATAATATTGTATAAGCCCCACTTGTCAAAGGGTTAGTGTTACGTCCCACTTTCTCAAGGTGTATTGCACAATATATAATAACACTTCAACCCACTCCCCTCTGATACTCGTTATCTAAGAGATGACCGCCCTCGGTGTAATTGCCCGGTTCGAGTAAGAGAATGTATGTGGGAACCTGAGCGGGTATATTGAACAAAACAACTCCGAGCCCCCGTAAAGATAAATAAACAATTTAATCAAATACATACACAATCATGAAATTTCCTTTCATTAGGAATACACGCGGTTTAGAAATAAACTTTCACCGAAGAACAAATAGATTTTCTTTGAAATAGAATTAAACAAATTCGCCGTTCTATTACTGATAGTTAAAAAAATCATCATAGGATCGAGTGTCACAATCGAAGTCAATGCTTTGTTCGATTTTCATAGCCTGTTATCCTCGAACCACCTTCACTCCTCAATCCAATGTTTTCCTAGATGTCCGTTCCCCTCGAGATAATCTGCCCTCGTGGATGTTCCGCTTGAACTCAGACTTGTCCACTGTATCTGGCATACACGGCGATTTCCCCTTCACAATTCTTTATTCTCGTTCTTCACTTTCGTTCCACAAAGCTATTTTCTTACTTGTGTTTTGGCGTGTCACTCAACCGATGGTTTTATGGCGTGTTTTTTCCCCCTGGTCTGTTGTTTTACGGATGTACTTCTCTGAAATACGATCCGGAGTCATACTTTTTCCGAGTCCCGTGTGAAGACGAAATCTATATTTCTGTAACCTAGACGCTTTACAAACGACTGGTCACAACTTGTTCGGAATTACACTCATGTACCGATTTCGGGCAAGTACGAAAGGCTTTCTTTGTTGTTCTGTATTGTGTATAGATAGATAAGAGGGTCACAAGTGTACAAGCTCAGAATACATATATAAACAGGTGCATTCCAGTTCTCAAGGTATTGTGTAGATTTATCGCTTTGTGATGTAAATAAATATATTCATTTCTTGTTGCTGAGTATATCTTTACCCTTTGTGTATGTTTTGTGTCTGTCAGACAAGCGTATCATGTTTATGTTTACTCACCTGGTCACACAATTTACTGCTACATGCAGAGCGCGTTCCGTAGGAGATCATTTACTGCATGTGTCTCGTCTGTGGTTTGCACCCTGTTACAGAATATAGAGTTGATCCTTTACAGAATGGTCACACTACACTGATGCATTTTCAGAACCATATCTCCATTACCGTAACAATATCTCAACTGCAGAATGTGTACAGTAGTTTAAGGTTTCGTACTTTCTTTTTATGATCTGCGTTTCATGGACAGAGTAGTATTTATTAACTAGTTAAACAGTTAATTACCGCTCCAGTGGCCAAGTGGTTAGAGCGTCCGTCACGGAAATGGGAGGTCGAGGTTCAATCCCTGGACGACTAATACCAAAGATTTATAAAAATTGTACTAACAGCTGCCTCGGTTGACGCTCAGCATTAAGAGGTTAGTGTTAGAACTGGTCGGTCTGGTGTCAGGATAATGTGACCGGGTTCGGGACATCATGCTAGATGTCTGCGGCATGATGCCCCAGTTCTAGACATCACTATAAACTGCCTCACTGCAGGCATCGTAGCGATATTACTGAAAAATTGTTAAAGTTATGTTAAAAATCCTAATCAAACAAACAAAAACAAGCAAACATTTCATATCAGATGTTGATCAACGTGTACAGTATATCGTTCATATATGTTGACCATTTATAGAAGACAGCATTCCAATGGATAATATTACAACATTTCCAAATATATATAATTACAACATTTCCAATGGATATGATTAAATTTCCAATGGATACTATTAGAACATTTCCAATGGATAAGATTACAACATTTCCAATGGATATGATTACATTTCCAATGGATAAGATTACAACATTTCAAATGGATAAGATTACAACATTTCCAATGGATATGATTACAACATTTCCAATGCATATGATTACAACATTTCCATTGGATAAGATTACAACATTTCCAATATATATGATTACAACATTTCCAATGGATAAGATTACAACATTTCCAATGGATAAGATTACAACATTTCCAATACATATGATTAGAACATTTCCAATGGATATGATTACAACATTTCTAATGGATAAGATTACAACATTTCCAATATATATCGTTACAACATTTCCAATAAATAGGATTACAAAATTTCCAATGGATAAGAATCCGACATTTTCAATGGATATGATTACATTTCCAATGGTTATGATTACAACATTTCTAATGGATAAGATTACAACATTTCCAATATATATCGTTACAACATTTCCAATTAATAGGATTAGAAAACTTCCAATGGATAAGATTCCGACATTTTCAATGGATAAGATTACAACATTTCCAATGGATAAGATTTCAACATTTCCAATGTATATGATTACAACATTTCCAATGGATAAGATTACAAAATTTCCAATGGATAAGATTACATCATTTCCAATATATATGATTAGAGCATTTCCAATGGATAAGATTACAACATTTCCAATGGATATGATTACAACATTTCCAATGGATATGACTGCAACATTTCCGATGGATAAGATTACAATATTTCCAATATATATGATTACGACATTTCCAATGGATATGATTACAACATTTCCAATGGATATGATTACAACATTTCCAATGGTTAAAATTCTTTTTTTTTTGTAACATATTCAGACTCCATGAATTTATATTTATCATGGGCCAATGGCCTATATTTACAGCAGAGAGGGCGACTCAAATACTATTTAGATGTTCCCTTTTTTAAACTAAGGTTTCATACGATAATGAAACTATAAGGTCAATACAGCCAAACCGAAGACTCTAACCGACAGTTTCTCTAAATGGGTTAGTTTTAATACGTTATTGTCGTTGTCTTAGTGGTTCAATAAAAGTGTGCAAGCGCATTTACACGCCGTGACATTTATTTGTGGTCGCGTCCTCTCTCCTGCTGTGAATTCGATAAATGTCTCGTCCAAATATTTTGTCAGGTTTTATACGATATCTTGATCTAGGATCATGTCAATTTGTTGTTGTGAATTCATGTGTGGTTCACTGTGCTCGCGAAAAGAAGTTTTTAAATTTAATTATATCCATGTCACCGTTTCACCAGGTCTGATAAATATTTCGTAAAATGTGTATCAACTTCATTAAATAATATAGAATATTACGGTTACCTCTGATCACTTTTGGTATTTGTGTATGCCGTTGAGTAGCATAAATCACATTTGTGTTTAAATGTTTACCTCGAGAATATAACGGAGCTGGATTTGACTGCTTGTCCAGCATCACATCATCATATACATAGAGATTGTTAATAAATCCATTAAGATCATCTACAGATGCTGCTTCACTGATATCAGTGATACAATTAATAGTATCATCACCTTTATGGACCAGCTGATCTTATGTAATCATCAGAATATCTCGCTAATCCTATTATTGTTGTATCAAGGTCGAAGTATTTCTGAATTGGATCAATATTGCTTCGATCAATCATGTATGTAGCGCTATCAAAAAATTTCATAATTCCAACGTTAACAACGCCAACACGCAAATATCTGCATATGGCGTATCATTACAAATTCACCCTACTTCAATAAATGCACCAGAATGTAACAAATATCTATTATATCCAGAACTTGTACTTAAATACGTCCACTCTGACTTGGTTGTGTTTCGTTATAATAATAATAATAATAATAATAATAATAATAATAATAATAATAATAATCGCTTATCGCCCGGCTCAGTCATATATCTGCGCGAAAGTGAGGTTCTAGCGAGTTCTTTAGCGTGCTGGAATGAATGACGAATACGCAGACATTCCTTGTGGTAGGCCTTTTTACAGTGCAATTATAGGTGCCTCATCTTTACTGTATGAACGAAGTGGCATCATAATATAGGGTATGTGCTCTTTGTCTTGACTTGTTCGTTGCTAGAGGTGCTAATCTTTGTTGAGTATTTGTTAGAGTGTGGCGAGTCAGTGTTGCCAAAATATTTCTGACACCGAGCAAATAGCCACGTTTAGTAGTATATGTCATAATTTAAGATATTAATTCGTCAAATTTTCTTAACATAAGGAATTTGCTGGAGATTTATCATACAGGAGATTTATCATACAAATGTGAACATGAAACACAATGATAGATCGAAATTTTAATTTCAGGATAGGTGATCATTAGGTGATTAGAATAAATATTTTGTAATATTTGCGCATTTAAGAACCATTCATTTAAATCGAATGTTTTGTCTTTAGGTATTTAAAAAGAGTCCATTTAGATCTCAAAACAAACACTTTGAAGATGTTTGAAGCGTCTTGAATGTTATCCTTGTTATATGAATTGCATGATATTACATGTCATGCACTTTCCAAAACGTTGCATTTATATTTATTCGTATTTGTTTTTGTCAAAATATAGTTTCAAAAAATCATATTGTCACGGTGCAAATGTTTTAGATCTAATTTAGCTAAATTATGTCGTGGTCAGTGTGGTCTGTAAGCATCAATATTGACGTATGTGCTAGGCTTGCAATACATCTCTCTCTCTCTCTCTCACAGAGAGAGAGAGAGAGAGAGAGAGAGAGAGAGAGAGAGAGAGAGAGAGAGAGAGACTGGATATGCTCTTTCTGGTCTATTAATGGAATTTTAATTAGAGTCCGTTCGATAACGGTTAGACGAAGTGAAAAAACAAAACAAAAGGTAACGCAAGGTCAACAACGGAAAATAACAGAATTGAGACATGCTATAGCAAATATTTTGGGAAATCCTTGGCCATTTTAAACAGGCATAAAAAAATATATTTTCCAGGATAGTTATTAATAACGTCGGTCTAGAGAGAATTATTCTGACTTAAACGGGAGTGTTAATTGTTTGGCGGTTGGAGAAAATAATTCTGGTTGACTAAACTAAACAAGGTTGGTAGTATTACCAGACGAAATTCAAGATTTCCAGTAAAGCTCGCTCGCTAAATTAGTCAGTCGAAATTTCTGAGGCTAACCAGATTTTTTAGTTTTGACAAATAATACATATTTCACCTTATCTCGTCCAGGTGAGGTGTGTCGGAAAGTTGAGAGAGAGAGAGAGAGAGAGAGAGAGAGAGAGAGAGAGAGAGAGAGAGAGAGAGAGAGAGAGAGAGAGAGAATTCGGCAGCATATTAATAAGGGGAAGTCTCGATGAAGTACAGGTTAGTCTCAATTCCATATAATATATGAATTGATATAAGTCTGAAACTATTATTGAATTTATTCGTTTTAGATTCGTAATTCAATTTTTCCACGAGTTAAGCAAATAATCGTTCATTCATGATCTAGAATGTTATGGGTCATGCATTGCTAGAATGTCATACAACTACTCTTTGACATGCATGAGTTCGAATTTAGTGGTTTTGAATGTGATACAAATCATATGGAGTAGGACTTTTATGTATAACCATGAAAATTAATTGGTCTTGAATATTACAAGAATCATAGATCCTAAAGATATCATGAATTTCGTTTGATATGAAGTGTGAGAAGTAACTTAACTGTCTTAAATGTTTTGTATGATAAAAGTTGAAAACTGATTTTTCAATGTATGTCAACGAATTGCCAATTAGCAAAGTAACATATTTATAATCAGGAGACGAGTCCATCAATTCCTTTCTGTAATTAAGTTGTAAATTGTTTTCACCCGAGAATCGATGCTGTTAGCATTGAGAACATGTTCCTACTGACAGTCCAGCTAGACATTTATAAATACAATTGGGTGTGATGCTTATCTATTTGGTCTAAATATGTCATGATTCCGGTTAAGAGTACGAGAGCCGCTGAAAAAAATCATAAATGCGCGTTAATAGGTTGTTTATGTATCAGCATCAGGTTGCAAAACAACTATAAATTGGTTCTGTTAAATTTCATTAGACGATATCTAACGAAAAGGAGCGGAAATATTATTGCTCCTGGGAGAATGAAAAAAAAACAAAACAACCTGACACGTTTAATGGTGGGTATTTTATCCTTACTGAAAGATCACCTATTTCCATACCTTTACTAAACATTGGAAAACATCTCATATAAGATCAGGCAGCTCACTGAACTTAGACACCACACTCACAAGACATGGTGCCACCAAATAAAATTCTGCAGATCGCATGATACAGCCATTCAGAACACTAAAAAGCCATAGTCCCACCAAATGAAATCATGCAGATTACTGAACAGAAACACTTTATCAATTTCTTTTGGTATCAATATATCGATGTTTTTCTTGACCTCATAACTTTGCATTCCCTTTCGAAAGCCAACCAAAATTTAGTGGGCATTGCTGCCTTGAACGTAGCCCGGCTTGAGGGAGAAGGCGAACTTTGTGAAATGAGGCCGAGGACGTGAGGCTGGTGTTGTCGTCTTTGCAGCAAAGGCAAAGAGAGCACTGATTGGCGATTTGGCTAGACAACTCAAGGGAGTAAATGACATAATCATGAATATGAAACTCCCCCTCATGTCTGGAAGTAAGCACTGAACCATCATCAGTTGCTCTTACCATGACTAATCCAGATGAAGTGAAGGTCAAGTTCTATGAGGATCTTTACTCCGTCATTGCTGAGATTCTAATGGCAGAAAAGCTCGTCAGTCTTGTCGATTTCATTGCAAGGGTAGGCTGAGATAACATTGTCTGGGACTATGAAAGCACGGAGTTGGCCTATTTAACAGCAACGGTCTCCTTTTGTTCCAGGCTTGCGACGAAAATGAACTGCTAATCACAAATACAGTCTTCCGCCTCTCTACGCCTAACCGGATTTTACGGATGCACCCACTCTCTAAGCGCTGGCATTTCATCGACTACGTCATTGTAAGGCAGGATGTGAGTGTGACCAAGTCCATGTGTTGCGCTGACTGCTAAAGAGACCACCGCCTCATCATCACCAAACTCAATATCCACATTCAGCCCGAAAGACACCTAGATGGAAAGAAGGCTCAGAAACGATTGAACATCACCAAGCTGAAATGCACCACTACCAAACAATCTCTCGTGGATGCCCTGGAAGATTGTTTGAAATCCACCGCTCTTGACAATAAAAATGTGGAGACCAACTGGGCGACATGCAGAAGCTAGTCTACAGCACATCTTCGGAAATCCTCAGACCCTAAACCAGAAAGAATCACGACTGATGTGATGAGAACTGCGACGAGATCAAGCAGTTGCTGCATGCGAAACACCGCCTCTTTCAGACATAACTCAAACAGGTCCACCTCTATGAAAGCTGCGTACAATAACATTAGCAGAACTGTATAGCAGAAGTTGCGGCAGATGCGAAACACAAGGCTGATCAATAAAGCTGATGAGATCTAGTGCTACGCAGACCAGCATGACATGAAGAACTTCTACAATGATCTGAAAGAAGTGTATGAACCTATATCCTCTGGATCATTCTCCCTTCTCAGAGCAGACGGGAACACACTAATTACTGACAAAGAGAACATTCTTCAACGATGGACTAAACACTTTGACAGCGCATGGAATCGTCCTTCATCAATGATAAAACCATACGTTGTCGCCCCTAAGTACCCATCAACGAAGCACCGTATGACCCTGCAACATTGCTGGCGACACATAAATCGATACGTCTGCTCTCCAGTGGTAATGCACCTGGTTCAGACTCCATCCCAGCTGAAGTCTACTTACAGCCCTGACCGAAAGTCTCCACCAACTGTTTTACTGATGTGACAGCAAGAGACAAAAAATACTCGCCAGAATCCTACTGAACCGCCTCTCTGTGCACCTTGACCAGGGACTTCTGCTAGAAAGCCAATGCTGTGTTGATTCCGAAAAGAACGTGGGACCATCGACATGGCGATTTGCTGCAAGGTAGCAACAAGAGGAATTTCAAGAGCACAACACCGACCTTTTCTCCTTCTACGACGACTTGACAAAGGCCTTTGATACTGTCAGCAGAGAAGGCATGTGGAAGGTAATGGCCAAATACAAATGCCCATAAAATTTATATGCATGGTGAAGCATCTCTACGATGGCATGCAAGCAGGAGTCCAGGACAAAGGAGAACCATCTGAGCCATTCTTAGTAACCAATCGCGTCAGGCAGGGATGTGTTCCGGCAAGGAATATGCTAGTCCATTCTTACTAATCCTTTCAGAGACAGAGAGGTTGGAGTTGGTATCAGGTACCGTTCAAATGGAACTCTAATCAGGAGGTTTCAAGCGAAAACCATGGTCATGACAGACACCATCAGGGATCACTTTTTTCCGATAACTGCGCCCTCAATAATGGCTTAGATGTGGAGCCGCAATGCAGCGTTGACAAATTCTACAGCTGCTGTACAAGCATTGTTCTTACCATCAGTACCAAAAAGACTGAAGTCCTGTGTCAGCCGGCTCCTGGAAACCTGGAAAGCCCTATGTTTAGCCAACATCACCGTCGACAGCTAAAACTTCAACGTAGTGAACCACTTCACCCACCTTGGCAGCACACTGTCACAAAAGCATTACTACTGACGACGAGGTAAACTTTCGCATTGCCAGAGACAGTGCAACTTTCCGCCGAGTGTCTGCGTACGTCTGGAATAGAACAAGCATCAATAACAAGACCGAACTATAGTTATACTGCTTATACTGGTTACGTTGTAAGTAAGGAACAATAACCAGATTGTAAGAAATATCTGCTACACCCTGAAACTCGTAATACCGCGTCGTAAATGTTAGTCTTGCGAACAATGAGATGTCAAAGTCAGTGTGTGTAACATGGCCATAGAAACTCGTGTCATCTGGCGCCTTATTTTGGCAAAGCGCGATTCATAGGTGTTTGCTAGTTATGTAGACCAAATGCTAATTAAAATCCACTGAAGTTGAGCAAGGCGTAACCACCATTGGAATCGCATGAGAAATTGGCGGGAACTTCTGGAAAGTATAAAGTAGTTTCCGACAGGTCAGTGACTTTTTGTGTTAGCTTTTTGTAATTTTTTCTGGCCAAGTAGTTGTACTTTAATTATATGCAGTATGTATACTTCATTACTATAATCGTTAGTACGTAGAATTACCATTTGTAGGGTTTTATTACTTTGTAGTGTTTGATTCATTTGTGGTGTTTGATCTACATGCATATTTTGAGATATGAGCAATGTTTATGTAAAGAATTAATATTGTAATTCGATATTTTGGTTAATTAGTAGTAACCTGCATTTATTCATGTGATGTTCTAGATTTGCAAATGTTGAATTGAATTATAACTTTGTATAATGATTGCATTGTGTAACATTAGTTAGTAGGTATATTTTATTAATTTTATATACTTTGCAGGAGTATCATGTGTAAGGATAAATCAGCGCATGGATAGGCGGATATCTGTGTACACTTTGTACAAGTGAAATGTACAAAAAATACGTCTGATTATGTGAATATTGTTCTGTATATTAAGATTGAGAATCTATATATATACCGATGTGTATATATATATATATATATATATATATATATATATATATATATATATATATATATATATATATATATATAAACGATAAGCAATTGATACCATGTACACCATATCAGAGAGTATGGGTATTTCGATGTGCACGAAAGCGTGACCAAAGAAGGTAATAGCTTATCTGATGATAGATGTTGTTTAGTGTGAGTCTAGATAGTTAGATGAATATGCTAATGTCCTTGTGTGTTAATACATGAAGCTTTTAGGGAACTTAGTAGCTGTAGGAGATTGGTCCCAGTACAGTTGGACCCGAGTCTCTGGAAGACAAAAAAGGAAAACGGAGGCAGATGTTGATGATTTCGAGGGGAACTGAAGTACCAGTCCAGAGAAAGCATAATACAGATGAGTAGGGACCCAGGACAGGAGGAAAATCTATCACACTATGTCAGATGATAAAATAGGCCGTCACTTGGTCTAGTCAAAGACGAGTGATATGGCTTTAAATATTGAATTTGATTTGAGAAATGACCATCTGTTATTAAATGATATTAAAAGTGTTGTTTAACTGAATGTAAGCATTTTGTGTATTCATTAAGTTAACCGTCGGCATCGCTGACTGGGGCTCAGAGCTTTGCACCTCTCTGTCACTACTTCAATTTCTTACAAAAAGGAGAAGGGTGGGTCTTCCGTAATAATTAAATATAATACTGGGAGCACCCCACCCCAATCTAGTTAACGGGAACCTCTACACGGTAGATTCCGAAAGCGCTTGAGTTTGTTTAACACCAGTTTTGAACTGGTGCGTTTCTTTGTACCTCTATATGCAATTATTCCAGGGGTCTCAAACACGTGGCCCTCGATCCGCATTCGGCGTGCCAAGCAGTAATCTTGTTGCCCACAAAATGACTAGCGTTTCAAGGTGTCATGAGAGAGAGACCAAAAGTATTGCGGCCCTTGGGCCATCGAAATGCCCTCATACGGCTCTCATGGTGTTACGATTTTGAGATCCTTGATTTATTCCAACCAATCCATTTCACAGAGAGAGAGAGAGAGAGAGAGAGACAGAGACAGAGAGAGACAGAGACAGAGAGACAGAGACAGCGAATGCCTATATACTTATCCAATTTTCATTCAGTCAAACTCCCATTTTTTTCTTGCCGTTGTCCTGTCTTTCTTTAATCAAGTAATTTTTAATCTTCTTCACCTCTTCTTCCAGCATTTTCTCATAATGTGTTCATCTTCCTTTAGTTGGTCCAGCCAACACTTGAAATATGACCACTCTGTGAAATTGATATTATCAAAATCAGATACAATAGACATATTGAAAGCTATACGCTATCAGATAATCACTAAGCGGTCGCCAGGATAGCCCAATCTTTACATCAAGCGGCACAGAATACATGTTTCCAAGTAAATACGTCAAGATGGCGTCTCATCATTCGGAAAGAGATCATAATTTATATCCTGAATGACAATAGATGCATTCCTTCGGTGTGGGCTACCCTGGCCAAGTCTCATGCATTGCCACTACCGGACACTGAATTAATAAGTGTGCCAAGCACACATTAAATACATAAATGGAGTGTCTTTAGCATGAGTGTGAGGTGGGTTCTAGTCCCACTCGTGCACTTAGCTTTTCATTCAGGTCACTAGATTAACCCCAACCTGACGGCTCAATCAAACAGTGATTTTAGCACAAACACGCATGGGGGACGTGGCACCATACCGTCCTCTGTGATCAATTGTATTGCTCTCTATGGGATTTAACCACACACCTCCTATCTTCCCGACAAAACAAATATGTGTAATGCGACATGCATCGGGGCGGAAAATTGCGGATAAAAGTTACAACCAAATATCAGCCATTTATCATCGAGTATTATGAATTATCTGGCCCCCTTTAACTTACTGTTCATAGCATCTTCTAATATGTTAACAATAGTCGGATATACGAAAGTCCGATTAACGACACTACACTGTATTTGCAATGCTTCTCTACCAGGAGCCTTGATATAGATTAATTGTCTTCACCCCCTAAAGCTCCCACTGATCGCAAAGACAATGGACGAATCGGAGTATGGTTTTAACATGGAGTCAGGGTTGCAGTTGTTGCTTGATGGGAAATAAATTAATTAGTCTGATCTCAGTCTCAACATCATAACATATGAAAGGTAAATTCTAATTTAAGCTGAGCTACCACATTCCCCCCCCCCCCCTTCCTCACGACTCCATAAAGTCTTCTCGTATGGACTCTATTATAATATGCAATTCATGCCAGAATCTGTTACTAATTGACTTGAAAAA